>JAUEKZ010190808.1:0-12323 GCA_031471865.1 Melibe leonina | reverse complement strand
GAGGGGGAGAGAGAGAGGGGGAGTGAGAGAGAGAGAGAGTGGGTGAGAGAGAGAGTGGGGGTGAGAGAGAGAGAGAGTGGGGGTGAGAGAGAGAGAGGGGGAGTGAGAGAGAGAGAGTGGGGTGAGAGAGAGAGTGGGGGTGAGAGAGAGAGAGTGGGGGTGAGAGAGAGAGAGTGGGGGTGAGAGAGAGAGAGAGAGAGTGGGGGGATAGAGAGAGTGGGGAGAGGGGGGAGATGAGAGGACACAAGGACACAGAATGGAGGAGAAGGTCATGGAGACGGAGAGGTAGAAAAATGAGGGAGACACAGATAGTTAGAAAGATAAAGATAAAGATAAAGATAAAGAGAATAATATAGAGAGATAGCAAGCTCTTTAGAGCCTCATGGCCCATGGACCCGGAGCTTATCCCGATTCTTGTAGCGTGAAGCGGACAAAATGGCAATGGTTGTCACCCTCTGGATAAGACGCTGGTCTATCGCAGATTACTTTCCCCAACCCAAATTGTGGGTTGGTGCCCATTTTACACCTGGGTGGTGTTGGCGATTGGAGTAAATTTCCTTGCCCAAGGTAAAACCGAAGTGCCACTGGTAGGAATCGAACCCGGTGCCCACGGGATCTGTGCTGCGTCGCTACCAGTTCGGCCACCGCACCTCGCAATATATAAAGAGAGGGATAAAATAAAAGAGACGCACGCGTATTAAAAAAGAATTAGAAATGGATATAGTATGGAGAGAAAAAGAGAGAGAGTGGGGTAGACAGGAAAGAGAGAAGCAGAGAGAGAGTGAGAGAGAGCGCCAGAAAGAGAGAGAGAAAGAGAGAGAGAGAGAGAGCGCCAGAAATATATATAGAGAGAAAGAGAAAGAGAGAGGGGATGATAGAGAAAGAGGGAGAGAGGCAGAGAGATAGACAAAGAGAGAGAGAGAGGCAGAGAGATAGACAAAGAGAGAGAGAGGCAGAGAGATAGACAAAGAGAGAGAGAGCCAGAAAGAGATAGAGAGAACGCCAGAAATAGAGAGAGAGAGAGAAAGAGAAAGAGAGAGGGGATGATAGAGAAAGAGAGAGAGAGAGAGGCAAAGAGATAGGCAAAGAGAGAGAGAAATGGAGAAAGTTGAATAGAGAGAGAGGCTGAGAGAGCGTGAGCGAGAAAGAGAGAGAGAGGCAGAGAGAGATAGAGAGAGAAAGAAATATATGGGCAGCTTACGAGCAATCAAAAACGCAGTACAGACCTATGATACCAGAATAAACCACTGTGTGGGCACATCATCTCATCCCTCTCCATCGCCTCACTCCCTCCCCGCCTGCTTTTCAACCTCCCTCCCATCCTCCTCTCCCACCTCACCCACCCTCCCTCCCTCCCGACCCCCCCCCCTCACCATCACCACCTCTCCTCCTCTTCTTCATTCCTACCAGGGGTATAAAAACGACTGCCACAAGCCACTTGGTTCAATTAATCCAGAGGACGGCAAAAACAGGGGACAGCTCAGCAAGGGAGATAACTGGTAAAATAAACGACATATTATAAGCATATTGCCTAGTGTATAGGGAGACAAGAGTAATCGTTCCTTAAATAATAAAATACTCTTTTTTTCTCCTGAAAACCTGTATAGATAGTTCATATACAAAGAATTCATTTCATCTTTTATGTGTTTATGCTAGATTGATAAATCTTTCGCCAAAGACTTTGCTTTATAACATTTTTATGCTTAATATTGTTATTATCATTATTATAATAGTTATTATTATTATTGATATCATTATTATTATGATCATTATTGTTATTATCATTATTATTATTGTTATTGTCATTATTATTATCATTATCATTAACATTATCATATTCATTATTATCATTATCATTATTATCATTAACATGGTCATATTCATTATTATTAATATTATCAGGAAAAAAAAAATATATATATAATAATATTATCAATCTCATGTAGATAGCAAGTTGTGATCAAGGAAGAAAGAAACAAGAGCTGAAGATTTGATAAACTTTCCTGTGTTGAAGATCCGAAATATTCCATCATAATTGAAACCTGGAACTGAGAACAGAGGAAAACCAACTAGAGGCAAAGACGGGACTTGTATAATATCTGTGTTCGTTTAATAAGGTGAGTAGAGTTAATTATCTAGACGTTAGGATAAAATCAATGTATTGATCGGTCGGATGGTTGAAACCAGCTTAACCCTCTCATTGCGAGGTCTGATTCTAACACAACTGAAATATGCAAAATCTTGAAAATGTATGACATGTTCTTATACCAGATAAATCAGATTTCACTGAACTGACATGTTATGCCAAACGCCTTAATTTCATTGAACTCACATAATATGCTAATAGCCAGAAATTCAGACTATTGCCATAATAATATGTCAATTTATTGAAATCTGATTTATGTGATAGAAGAATGGGTACAGTTTAAAGAATGTACATGTTTCAGATCGGTTAGAATCAGACCCCCGATGTGAAAGGATTAACATTTCAGAAAATGAAGTGGATGTTTGTTATGATGCCCAGTGCCGTAGCGCAATGGGTAAAGCGTCCGCTTCAAAAACTGGAAGATCATGGGTTTGAATCCCGGAAGTATCATTCCCTGAGAAAACAAGAAATGAGTCACACTTGAGATAATACATTATTATAGTGCAGAAAGGAGACAAAGCTAAAGAAAGCAGAAAAATGGAAAAAGAGAAAAAACATAACATTGATTTGATCAGTGGGGATCAAACCGGAGACAGCCACGGCACCTATCGCCTGACCAGCAGCACGAGGCGGCAAGCTAACCACTTAGCCATCCGCTCCCCCCGCAATTTAGCAACTTTCTGGCTCGGCGTTATTAAAACAGACCTTGGACTGGTTGGCCCGGTTACACGGTATTGTGACTTGGTGAGATACGCCAGTGAGCTCTCCGTTTAAAAAGTGGGAAGCGCGATGACCGCAATTCGTGGATATCAGCGCTATATTATAACCCTTTCAATGCTATGGACGCCTAAACCTTCAAGATTTGCCGGGTCTTATAATATCAGATAAATCAGATGTCAGTGAACGGACGTTCAGGCTTTTGGCATAATCATGTCAGTTCACTGAAGCCTGATTTATCTAGTGTAAGAAAGAACACGTACATTTTCAAGATTTTGTATATTTCAATTGGGTTAGAATCAGACCCCATTGTGAAAGGGATAAGCCTCTACTTCTTTTTAATCTCTGTGTGGCAGCTCGTTGAATTGTCTTGAGAGCTCCACCTCTGATATAACCTGAATATTGTTGTGGTTGTTGTTGTTGCGGTTGTTGGTCAATTTTTTGTGTATTTCTTTCTTTCTTTATGTGCTTTCATTTTTACAGATAAAGGGTTCAACATGAAATTACTCATCTATAAAAAACGTTTTGCAATTATTTCTTTAAAAACAAAAAACAATAAAAAAAAACAAGCAAGCAAACTAGTGGTCGATCTGTTTTCATATCTGACTCCGATCTTCGTTCGTTTTCTCAGCTTGAGGATTGAAGCAAGCCTCAATTCATCTTACTCTCGAAGGCAAATATGTGTTAACCCTTTCAATGCTAAAGACAACAAGATTCAACGAAATACCTCAGCATCTTCAAGATAGATTTGCTTTTTCTTTAACCCAATAAATCAGATTTCAGTGGACTGACATAATATGCCAAAAGCCTGAATTTCAGGCTGTTGGTCCATATCAGTCCACTGAAATCTGATTTATCTGGTATACGAACTCGCAATCTTGAAATATTTTACATAATATATTCTGTTTGGTTAGAATCAGACCCCGCAGTGAAAGAGTTAATGTTTTCACGTGTAAAAGAAAAAACGTCACAGTCACATGACTATAAATATTTCCCTGGAAGACAAAGCACCAAAACATTGCCGGATCGATTAAAGTTAGTCACGACAATTTGATTGTGATTGATTTAATGACGATTCAGCTTGAAACAAAATGATTTGTCATTATTTAATGATGGATTTTAGACCTGACACGACATAAGAGGGGTTATAATAAAAATAATGACTTTAATCGGGAATCATTACAATTTGACCTTGTGTTGCAGCAACTCCTTAACCCTTTAACTGCTAACGTTATATCTCAAACTATTTATTAGATGATATCAAATTCTTCATGTTTTGCCTATTCTTATATCAGATAAATCAGATTGTAGTGAATTGACATAGGTACGTCAGTTTACTTCAATCTGATATATATCTTGTGTAAGAACACGTTGATTTTGAATTGTGCACGTTCTGTCCGGTTGGAATAAGACGCCGCAGTGAAAGGGTTAAGTTAGTGCTTTGGCACACAGTCAACATAATTCTCGTTTGAAGTCATTATTTTGCC
Organism: Melibe leonina; assembly: GCA_031471865.1. Classification (NCBI taxonomy): domain Eukaryota; kingdom Metazoa; phylum Mollusca; class Gastropoda; order Nudibranchia; family Dendronotidae; genus Melibe; species Melibe leonina. The sequence continues at coordinate 7,973 of JAUEKZ010190808.1, read as the reverse complement.
ATCATTCCGAAAATTCCATTCAATATTAAATCGTCTTATGTCATCATAAGGAAGCTTTTCATCGTTTTTGTTTGTTGGTTTTTTTTTGTTGTTTTTTTTGTTTTGGCTTGTTTTTTATATTGTTTTTGTTTGCTTGTTTTCTTTGGGGGCTTTTTTGTTGTTGTTGGTTTATTGAGGGTTAAAATTTTGTTTTTTGAGGTTTAGGGGGATTTTAGGGTGGTTTTTTTTATGATGGATGATAATGATATTATATGAAACAGCATCCGCCACTTTCCCTAACTAACCCTTTTCTTGCCACCCTGAACTGGCCCGAAATATACCTCAAATGTATGGCGTGTATTGTAACAAGCAATAAAGAATAAAAATGTGTACCATCACTCACCCTCTTTCCCTGTCCCACTTTCATGCGTTGGAGGTTGTGCTTTTTTTATTTTCCTATTTAACCTGCCAAAAATATGCAAACTCTACAAGGGAAGAAAGATATATAAGTACCATTTGCCCATAAATCAAAACAAATTTTAAGTACAGTCATGAAACTTCACACACGCACTCCCAAACCATACTTCTACACTCATGTGCAACGACAAATTCACATAACGTCATTTGTGCTCATAATTGAGTGACGTCATAACCCTACTATAACAAAACGGTCGAGAAAATTGCGACACATAATTAACTTCTCGTCAAACACCACTCTGTTATTGAATTTCTAACAGCAGAAGGATGCTACGCAGCAAACATCCATCAAAGAATGAAAGCCGTTTATGGTGATATGTGTATTACTGATGGTGCAGTTCGAAAGTGGATTATAATTTTCAAAGGAAATGACCAAATAGAGACAAAAATGTTTGATCGCAAGCTACCAGGTTGGCCATTTTCTGCATCCGATACAAGTAATCAAGAAGCAGCGTATGATTAGGGCGAATCGAAGCGTAAAACAAAAAGATACCGCTGATGAAGTTGGAATTTCAAAAGAACAAGAACACCATGTCGCGACATTTTTCTTGGGTTACAGAAAAGTCTCTGCACGATGGGTCCCAAGCGCGATCACACACAAGTCATCAAACCCAAGACGCGTTAATTCGGTTCAAACTTCACACCCTACAGCACCCTGCATATGTTCAAGATTTTGCCCCATCTGACTATTTCTTGTACCCCCAGCTCAATAAGTATCTGAAAGAAAACCGTTACAGCCGTTTTTTTGTAAGGTAGGGGCCGATGTTCTACGATGGTGCCGAACGAAATCACCGGGATATATTCGCTGACGGCATGCGTCAACTAGTTCGGTGTTGGCAGCTCTGTGTTGCTCGTGATGGCGATTATGTGGAATAATAAACAGCACTACATGTAGCTGAGATTTTAAGCTTTCTGGTCATATGTATTACGTTTGAATGTGCTGTTAAAACAAAAAATTTATAACAAAACGGTACCCCCCCCCCCCCCCCTTTGAGTGCATGACATGTAATCGAACACAAAATGATTATCATGAATCAACCTCCAACCCTTCTCACTATCCCTCATCCACACATTTTACTTAACCAGCCCAAAACAGGCATACATACGCATGTCCTTTACTAAGAACACGTCATGATGGTCTGGCACGGTCTGAGTATTAACCCTCTCACAACGCGGTCTGGTTCCTACCCAACGGAATATTATTCGAAATCTTTAAAAAGTACTTGTTTTTATACGAGATAAATCAGATTTTACCGAGAAAGATTAGGTTCCACCCTGTCAGCCGTATGTGCTCATCAACCACCGAGGGAATACTGATTGAATTTCAACTGGTCAACCTACAATATCTTTTATTATCTGTCTGGTTATAATCGGATCTCTCTCTCTCTCTCTCTCTCTCTCTTTCTCTCTCTCTCTCTCTCTTTATCTCTTTCTCTCTCTCTCCTACTCTCTCTCCTTTCATCTCTCGCATCAATAATTATTTGTCGACCTTTTGTTCTCACTTCGCCTTCCCCCCCCCCCCCCAATCTCACTCCTATATCTCCACCTCTTATCTCTTCTTCCAATCCATCTCTCTCTCCATCTCTCTCTTTCTCCCTCTCGTCCTTGCTATATTTCCATATAGTATCTCTTCCCTCTCTATCTCTCTCTCTTTCAATTTATCTCTTTCTCTCTCTATCCCTCTCTATCTCTCTCTGTTCATCCCTCTCTTTCTCTCTCCATCTATCTCTCTATATCACTCTTTATATCTCTCTCTCTCTCTATCTATCGATTTATATATCTATCCCTTTTTCTCTGCCTCTATCTATCGCTCTCTATTTCTCCCACTGTCTTTCTCTCTCTCTCTCTCTCTCTATTTATCTATCTACCCCCCCTCTCTTTCTCTCTATGTCTCTCTCCCTCCTCCCTCTTTCCCAGGTCAAAGTCATCTCACAAGCACATCTCAGCTTTCTCTTTCCTCATCCCCTATCCCAAGAAATGAGTCAAACTTGAGATAATATGTAGTGTAGAAACGAGACAAAGCCAAAGAGAGCAGAACAATAGAAAAACAGAAAATTGACCAGAGTGGGGTTCGAACCCGGGACCCAGCTACGATCAAGTGGTTAGCTGGCTGTTTCGTGCTGTCGGCCAGGCGATTGGTGCCGTCGCTGGCTTTGCCTAGTTTCTGCAAAACATATTATCTCAAGTTTGTCTTTTTTCCTGTGATTTCCAGTGATTGCTACCCACCTTACTGTCATTACTATATCTCAAGTTTGACTCATTTCCTGTGATTTCCTGTGCTTGTTCCCCACCTTACTGTCATTATTATATCTCAAGTTTGACTCATTTCCTGTGATTTCCAGTGATTGCTCCCCATCTTACTGCCATTACTATATCTCATGTTTGACTCATTTCTTGTGATTTCCAGTGATTGCTACCCACCTTACTGCCATTACTATATCTCAAGTTTGACTCATTTCCTGTGATTTTCAGTGCTTGCTCCCCACCTTACTGTCATTACTATATCTCAAGTTTGACTCATTTCCTGTGATTCCCAGTACTTGCTCCCCACCTTTCTGCCATTATTATATCTCAAGTTTGACTCATTTCCTGTGATTTCCTGTGCTTGCTCCCCACCTTACTGTCATCATCGCATATCCCTTGAATGTCAATCCTGACACATTTAAAACTTACAACCCCAAATCCAAAATATACCTCAGCACAAGAATAATAAACTTTAAAAAAAGATAATTACCCATTCATTTGAACCCTATCACCCATTATATCATTATTTCTTCATTAAGTAGTTTTCACTTCATCTCCGATTATTATTTTATTTCTTTCGTCTCCATCATTATATAAGAAAGTCTAAATTATATCTGATCGTGTTTTGGTTTTTCTTTCCCTCAGCCGCTGGCATGACCAATCCATTTAATCAAAACGCCATCATGACAACATTTTATATCGATACACAACAAAGCAAAGTACATACACACACAAACACACACAAGCACAACACACACGCGTAAACACACACACACAAACACACAGATATACACACACAAACACACGGACATACACACACAAACACAAAACACACGTAAACACACACACTATAAAAAAAATATACGTACACGCACAAACACACACACGCACACACAAACAAACACACACACACGCACACACACAATCACACTCGCAAACACATACGCAAACGTTCACACATAAACACACACACATACACACACAAACACAAGCACACAACCACAAACACACACATATACATACGTAAACACACACACACATCAAGAAAGCCCCACTTTCTTCTGTATTACACGTAGCCCTACAAACGATACGCCTATTACATTCAACGCACCACAAATGTTAACCCTTCCACCGCAAGGTCCGATTTTAACCAAAATGAATATACAAAATATTCAAGATTCACGTGGCTCTTATAATAAGATTTCCGTGGACTGACATATGTCAAAAGTCTGGAATTCATGCTTTTGGCATATTATGTCAGTCAACTGGAATCTGATGTATCTGGTATAATAACAGACAAATCTTGAAGATTTTGACAGTTGGAGCCCGGAGAAATAATCTTAGCAGTGAAAGGGTTACTATTCTAAATATCTCTTCCTCAAGACTAATTATTCCCTTCTACCAAACAGCAATGCTCTAGTCTATCAATTTGTTGACGTCTCCGACTTGAGAAAAAAAAAAAAAAGAAAAAAAACGATAGAAAAAAATCAATAACAACAAAAACCGACACAATTTCACACCGGGGAACTTTTCAGGATTCTTATAATGTACACGAAGAAATAATTGAACTCAAACTTCCTCAACTGTTAACGGTACAATTATCCATTTTTTTAACCGCCCCCATACCCTCGACAGACACATTGCCTTGGACGCCACAATCACAAAATGCCCGCAACAACAAGTTAATAAACAGTTAGTTATCGGGGTTGCTTCTCCCCCTATTCAATGACACCATCACACAATGTAATTGTGTGTGTAAGTAGAATGCGGGTGCATGGTTATTGAATAAGTAAAGTAGAAAGTCCTTTAAAGCTTGGTAGCCCACGGACCCGGAGCTTATCCCGGGTTTTGTAGCGTGAAGCGGACACAATGACAGTGGTTGTCTCCGTCTGATTAGGACGATGGTCTATCGCAGATCACTTTCCCCATCCCAAATTGTGGATTGGTACCCATTTTACACCTGGGTGGGGTGAGTCAATTCTAGTAAATTTCCTTGCCCAAGGACACACCGAAGGGCCACTGGTAGGAATCGAACCCGTGGCCCCCGGGTTCTGTGCTGCGTCGTTACCAGTTAGGCCACCGTGTGAAGCGCGACAAGCATTCGTGGATATCATCAGCGCTATATAAGCCTCCACTTAAACTTTTTGTATGAGTCAATCAGGATTGGAACCCCCCGACCTCCCAGTTCCGATGTGGGTAGGTGCTCAACCTCATGACCTACGTCACGGGTGTAACAGGATTGTGGCACATACCAAGGGACATAACAATATTGACGCAAACAACACGGCGACGTGTTATCACTACCTATATCGGATAATTTCAATTCAGTGTCTGGCAAAGGTCATGATCCGAAACGTGGCTGGAATAAGAAAGGGCTGGTTAAGGGTTACCGGCAGTAATAACTTTGGGGGGAGACCTGGTGTCAGTGTTGTGCCACTGTTTTTGCTTGTGTGTGAGAGACACACACAGAGATAGACAGAGACTGAAAGATGGAAAGAGAGATTGAGAGAGATAGAGATATAGAGAGAGACGGAGACAGGCAGACAGAGAGACAGGGAGACAAAGGTAGAACAAGGGAAAGAGAGCGGGCGAGATAGAGAGAAAGTGAAATAAAGAGATAGAGTGGAGAGGAAACAAAACGAGAATGTGAGAGGGATACAAAGAGATATATAAAAACTAGAGAAAGTGAGAGAGAGAGAAAGAAGATAAAGAGGAAGAGAGGGAAAGTAAGATAGAAAGAGGAAGAAACATGTAGTGTGTGGGTGTTGGTGTGTGTGTTTGTGAGAGAGAGAATGTGTGAGTGAGAGTTAGTGCTTGTGTGTGTGTGTGTGAGAGAGAGAGAGAGAGAGAGAGATAATGCGTATGCTTGTCTGAGTGTTTGAGTGTTATTGTGAGAAATGAAAAAAGAAAGAGAGAGAAAGATTCACAGAGAGAGAGAGAGGGGGGGGGAGACATATTCTTTTTCTAAATAGTATAGTATCGTTTTGTCTGCTCTATTCAACAATTCCATATTTGATTGACGAGTCACATAATTGACAAGGGAATTGGAGGGAAGGAGGGAGGTAGGGAGGGGACAGGAGAAGGGACGAAAGAAGGGAGGGAAGGGCGATTGGAATCGTGAGGGAGGATTTGAATTAAGAGGGGGCGGGGAGGAGAGGAGGGGGCGGGGAGGAGAGGAGGAGGCGGAGGGAGTTTGGGGAGATGTGGGAGAAAGAGGGGAGGAGGCGATTAGCATAGGGGGGGGGGGAGGTGACGGGAGCGATTTGAGTCAAGATGGTGGGGTGAGGAGAGGGGAGGGGGGATGAGAGAGGGGGGGGGGCGTGAGGTGTTTGAATACAAACACGGACCAGACCATTTCTCCGCATAGATCAGAAAAAAAAGTCAAAACACTTGTGGAATATTGACTCTCCATACTATTTCACTCTGTCTGTCTCTCTCTCTCTGTCTCTCTATCAGTCTCTCTCTCTCTCTCTCTCTCTCTGTCTCTCTATCAATCTCTCTTTCTGTCTGTGTGTGTGTAGGTCTCTCTCTCTCTCTCTCTCTCTCTGTCTCTCTATCAATCTCTCTCTCTCTCTATCAATCTCTCTTTCTCTCTCTCTCTCTCTCTCTCTCTATCAATCTCTCTTTCTGTCTGTGTGTGTGTAGGTCTCTCTCTCTCTCTCTTTCTCTTCTCTCATTCTCTCTCTCTTTCTCGATCTCTCTCTCTTTCTCTTCTCTCATTCTCTCTCTCTCTTCTCTCATTCTCTCTCTCTTTCTCGATCTCTCTCTCTTTCTCTTCTCTCATTCTCTCTCTCTTTCTCGATCTCTCTCTCTCTCTTTCTCCCTCTCTCTTGGGGGGGGGGGGATGTTTTTGGTTTGAATTGTTTTATTTTTTATTTTTTTGGGTGTTGTTTTTAATTGATACTTAGTTTTTCATTCCTAAACATTTCTTTCCTTCTATCTATATTTCGTTAGGTTTTGGGGTTTGATTTTTTGATCATTTTTTTAATGAACTACGTGATGTCACCATAGCCTCCGCCAATCAATTCACGTGTCACTATCCGCTCTCCCTTCACGTAGGAGAGCTCTTCGGGGAATCGGATTTTCCCGCAGTCAAGTGGTTCCGTGGACCAGCTCCGTGCACAAGTCGTAGGCTACATCACTTCATTGCTTTCTCAACCAAACCCTGTCATACAACAGCACACAAAACCACACCACAACAGACACATTAGAGGTGTATCTGTACTATATACCATGACACACACCACATTCAACCAAAACACTTCAATTGCATGAAAAGACAGTCAGGTGGGGGCGCAAGCACTGGAAATCCCAAGATATCAGTCAAACTTCTCAATTTTTCTGCTTTGTTTGGCTTTGTTTCGTTTCTGCACTGTTTGATTCAACTGACTGCGTTATCAGGCGTTTTGGCATATTATGTCAGTTCACTGAAATCTGATTTATCTGGTATAAGAACACACACATTTTTAAGATTTTGCATATAATTCAGTTGGGCTTGAATCAGACCTCGCAGTGAAAGGGTTAAGACTAATACATATTCCGTTGTATTGAATCTACAACGAAGGAAACACTGGGAAGTCTTAGAAATTATGAAATTGATTTTTATTCATTATCTCTATTTCTATTCTTGCTTTTTTAAATTGCTGTTGTCATATTCGTGACAGTGATATTAAGCATTGTTTTTTTTTTAATATCTAGAACACCTTCAACATTATCCTTTTTCGAAAGATGGAGACAGCGGGATATGGTGTGTGTGGTTTTGTGTGTGAGAGAGGGCAGGGGGGAGAGAAAGAGATAGACAGAGTCAGAGAGTACGCTTGAATCAGTATGTCGCGCAGAGACAGAGACACAGAGACACAGAGACAGAGACAGAGAGACAGTGACAGAGACAGAGACACACACAGAGACAGAGAGAGACAGAGAAAGAGAGAGACCTTCAAATAGAAAGGCCGTCTTTGATTGGACTGAAAAAAGTATGATCTAATAATATGATAATATGCCTTATAAAGGGCACTACGAGGGGGAACTGGACCCAGGCTCTGACCAATTTGGCACCAACACAACTATTTATATTTTCTTGAAGAAAGAGACCGACGCTACAATGTAGCTTCAACTCTCTAAAAAAAACTGTATTTTCAACGACGCTGTACCAGTGTTGATAGTGATATATCTATCTTCTTCTTCTTCTTCTTCTTCTTCTTCTTCTTCTTCTTCTTCTTCCTCTTCCTCTTCTTCTTCTTCCTCTTCCTCTTCTTCTTCTTCTTCTTCTTCTT
>JAUEKZ010190797.1:0-12325 GCA_031471865.1 Melibe leonina | reverse complement strand
GTATATTTGTCCTTATATATGTGTAAGCGTATCGACATTGGTAATATTTTAATCATCAATTTTACAGTCTTTCATCATCAAAGATAGGCATATACATAAAACGTATATCAAAAACCCCAACATTAAAGTTGATGGTATCTAAGATTATTGAGGCGACACTTCACGTTTTTTCCTTAGATATTTCTCTCGGTCTTGCTGCGTTACAGATTTTCGCGGTCTCCTCACTGATTGGATAGCTTCGGGATCCCCTGGCCAATGGGAATTGTCGGATGAGTCCAAACTGGAGACGGACCCATTCAGGCCACGGCGAGGGGTGGTGGGTGAGGCACTTCCCGAGGAACTCTGTGAAACCTTTGACCTGTTACGTAACAAATACAGAGGAATGGCGAGCTGCCCTGTGGACGTGTTCATGGTCAGGTCTTCAAATTCCTTTGATACGCGTCTGCCTCGACGAGCAGCAAACCTCATCCCTTCTGATAACGACAAAAACAACAAACAAAATTGTTAGATCCGAAATGAATTTTCACACAGTATAATATTATGATTGTACATATCAAAGCTTGAGCTTTTATATAGCGTAATATCCACTAACCGTGCTCAAAGCGCTTACAGGCTAGGGGGTCCCTGGCCAAGAACAACATTCAACATATAGGAAGAGACATGCTGCCTGTGAGGCGCTTGTATATTAATACTCGGACAGGGACAGCACTGTTCGTGGCCAGGTACTCATTTTACACCTGAGGAGGGTGAGAAAATGTTATTTAAGAGTCTTTTCTAGGGGTTAAGTTTGTGCTCAGGGACCTTTCAGTCACAAGGCCAACTGCCTACCCACTTGGCCACAGCACCGCACATATTATTAGGACGTGACAACAATATTCCTGTCCAAACAAAAACGGAAAAAATACTTTAAAGAAGGTTGTAAGAAGAACAGGGCCCGGAAAACCAACATCTCTCCTAACAGCACTGGATCAAGACCCAAAACAATTCTACAAACAATACAAGAAGCAACCAATATTTTCCAGAGCAACAATAGACAACAATCCCTCATCAACTACATCCATAACAGAAATCGCATAGGATAGACAGGCATGGAGGAAGATTACAAGCAACGTTTCTTAACCATTTCACGGCGAGGTCCAATTCTTATCTACAGAATATGCGAAATCATGAACAATAACGTGTTATCATACTGGTTAAATCAGATTTCAGTGGACTGACATAATATGCCAAAAGCCTGACTTTCAGGCTTTTAGCAAATGTCAGTCAACTAACATCTTATTAATCTAGTATAAGAACATGCAAATTTGAAAGATTTTGATGTCTCTAGTTAGTAGTTTGAGAAATAACGTTTGCAGTGAAAGGGTTAAGAACAATGAATGATGCACAGTTTATGATATGCGGCCATGTGACTGCTAGGCCAAACCTATCTCTATTATTATGTTTGCAATATTACTTTTTTATACCTGGCTCTTGATAGGAGAGATATCTATTATGTAGCTCAAATAGAACCTCGGAACTGGTAGGTCGGGGGTTTGATCCTAGTAGTAGCGTCATACCTAACCCTTTCACTGCTAAGGCCACCAAAATCCTCAAAACTTGCATGTTAATCCGGCTTTTGGCATATGTCAGTTCAATGAAATCTGGTTTATCTGGTATAATAACACGTACATTTTAAAGATTTTGCATATAATTCAGTTGGGCTTGAATCAGAGCTCGAAGTGAAAGGGTTAAGACGTCGAAATCGGTATTTTAGCAGCTGTCCCGCAAGGCGCTCGGCATTTATGGGAACAGTGTTAAAACAGGTTGGGCCGGTGTCCATATACTTACTGTGATTGTAAGAGATATTCCAGGATGAGCTTTCCTTTTATCTCTGTGTGGCAGTGCGTTGACGTGTCAAGTTAAGTGAGCCCCGCCTTTAATAATATGCCATTAACCCTTTTAATGCTAAAGACACCAAAATCTTCAATATTTGCCCGTTCGGATATCAGTAAACTGACATATTATTATGCCAAAAGACTGAAAGTCAGTCTTTTGCCATAATATGTCAGTTAACTTAAATCTGATCTATATGGTATAAGAATGCGTGCATTTTCAAGGTTTTGCATATTTTTGTTGGGTTAGAAACATACCTCCCAGTGAAAGGGTTAATTGTATTGAAAAGAGCGTTCAAATAGCAACAACCAACCAACCAACCAACCAACCAACCAACCAACCTTCTGTGTGGTTCATCGTGAAGGACCTTTGGCGAAACACTGTGAGGGATGAATGACCAAAGGTCACAGGGTAGGGCTCCACGAAGGTGGTGTTTGGAGAGGAAGAGGAACTGGAACTCTTTTTGTTGGATTTTCGGGACCCAGCGCCGACGCCACCTAAAAATAGATATTAAAAAATTGTGTCATCTAAACTGTATACATTGAGTCAAAATACTCACAGAACTCATGCCCGCATGGATCTAACACGCATTCTTGTGTTACGGTGTCATTCTTGGGCGTTTGCTGGCAATTTGTGGTTATGACATCATACCAAATACATTAGACATTATTATTTGTTCAGATGCCGGTCCGACCTAAGATACACAAAATGGCGTCAATTAAGGCAATTGCTTACGTACATTTATTGCATATGAGGAGCCAAGATGGCGGACACTTGAGGTAATCGAATGATCGTGTCTCGCTCGCGTGGCTCCTCATAATATGCGGTACGCACCTTTTGACACCGCAAATAGAAAGTCTAAGGTTTATTGTATCTTCTAATGTCTTTGATTGAGTCAAAACTCTCACAGAACTCATGCCCGCATTGTACTAACACACACAATTGTGTTATGGTGTCTTTTTTAGGCGGTTACTTGTAATTTTTGACAAGACATCAAATGTAATGTGTCTACAAATTATTGTGTTATAAATGAGACGACCAGATTAAACATTCATTTCATTAAGAGCTTGAAGCTTAAAAGCTGAAGACCGTTTCAAGAGTGGATTGTCAAGAAGAAAGTGGAGATGTGACAACCGTCTCTACTACTAGACCTACTTCTGATTATAAAGCGTTGTGACTTACAGATCTGATTAACCCTTTCACCGCGGGGTCCAATTATAACCGAACAGAATATACAAAATCTTGAAAAATAACGTGACATTTTACCGGATAAATCAGATTTCATCAAGCTGGCATAAGCTAAAAGCCAGAAATCTAGAAGATATTGATATCAAGTAAACAACATTACAAACACGCTTAGCACTGAAAGGGTTAATATTCTCACTTGATCCAATTACTGTGTTCATCAATAAACAGCCCCATACATCAACCCCTGCCCAGTCTTATCTCTAAGCGAGTAGCAGGAGATTCAGACCTACGTGGTTTGTGATTTTTTTTGTCAGACAATGTCACTGCCGCCATACATCATCCGTCAGTATCATCATCATCATCATCATCGTCATCCATCAATATCATCATCACCATCCGTCAATATCATCAGCATCATCCATCAATATCATCATCACCCGTAATATCATCAACATCCGTCAATATCATCATCATTATTTATCATCGTCATCCACCAATATCATCATTATCATTATCATCATCATCACCATCATTAACATCATCATCATCATCATCCGTTAACATCATCATCCTTTTCTGGCAGCTTTCCGGCCAAGCGTTTAGTGGTTGATCCAGTGTCCGTATGCTGAGACATGGAGAGATATTGAGGCAGCCCTCCATTTATCTCTGTTTGGCAGCACGTTAACTTTTCAAAAGAGCTCGGCTTTCAATAAGACTTAAATATTATGTTTGGTTTTTTTAAACGTCAAATCCCTCCCTATACCTCTCTCTCTCTCTCTCTCTCTCTCTCTCTCTCTCCCTCCCTCCCTCCCCCTCTCTCTCTCTCTCTCTCTCTCCGTCTCCATCCCCGTACTAACTCTCTCTCTCTCTCTCTCTCTTTCTGTCAGTATGTATGTGTGCGCAGCGCGCGCGTCTGTGTTTGCGCGCGTGTGTGTGTGTATGTGTGTGTGAGTGTATTTATGTGTGTCTCCATGTATGTGTACTCGTGTGAGTGTGTGCATGTGCTTTCTTTCGAAGACTAACTCTGACACCAATTTTTAATCTGATTGGATATCCTCACCACCCCCCTCTCCCTTCCAAAAAAAAAATGTCCTTAATAATACATACATAGTTCCTATATGACGTTGTTAGCGTAGGTGTTGTCGATAACCTCAAGCGAGTCTTTTCTTATCTACCAAATATTCTATGCAGGGCCTGTCAATCCAGAGACAAATTCACTTTGGGGCAAGCGCCTGGACTGGCGGGAGAGATAGTGTTGACAAGTTAGGCCAGTTCCGGTTGTAGGGTAAGGGAGACAATAGGTGGAGATGATGTAAGGGGGGACAATTCGTGAGATGATAAGGTTGTCGTGCCCAGTGGCCGCCGCAGTCACAGTCCAATGTGTGTGTATATGTCTATGTGTGTGTGTGTGTATGTTTATATGTGTATGTATGTATGTATACAAGTGTGTGTGTGTGTGTGTGTGTGTGTGTGTGTTGGTGTGAGTGTGCGTATGGGTATGTGTGTGTTTGTGTGTAAATGAGGGGGGGTGGTGGACGAATGGCTAGTTCTCATTGACCAGGTGTTAGCCACAGCTCACTAGAACTGTCGTAATCTAATGTGTAATGTGAAAACTACATACGGAACTATGAAAGATGAAGTGAGGGAGGTTAGAGAGAGGGGGTAGAGAGAACCTTGGAGAGGGGAATATGAGATAGAAAGAGAGAAAGAGAGAGAAAGAAAGGTGACAGGGCAGAGAGCGAGAAAGAAAAGAAGCGACCGGCAAAAAGAAAGAAAGTATATTTCAGTGAACTGAATGCCAAAGGCCTGAAATATGTCAGTTCACTGAAATCCGATTTATGTGGTGTAAGAACAGGCAAGTCTTGTATTTGATTATTTTGAGTTTTAGAGTATCCTAATAAAACTTACTCGGCTTGGTAAGTAAGTTTATGTAGAGAGGTAGACTGCTGGCTTGGTGAATCTGTTTACGTAGAAAGGTAGACACTGGCTTAGTTAATAAGTTGACGTATATGAGAAGACAGTGAGCTCTATAGAACTGCATAGGTAGTCAGTACAGTTTGTGTAGGGAGAATTTGTAGTAAAGAGATCACACTTCATTATCACAGGATTAAAAGCGTCTTTTACAAAGTGGGGAGAACGGAGGTCTAGATAGTCCGGTCATGTTGGGGTTGACCATGGCTTGACCACTGCCTGACCATACCGGCTTGTGTTTGCTCGGCTCTTCAACCTTACCCTGGTCACTGGTCACTACTAACTGACCAGTCTTGATAGCTTAGCTTTAAATCTCTTCCCGGATGAAAGCAAGAACCATTCAACCTCTCAATAATACTTTATTTTCCTACCCACTTTATGCCCCCCTGAACCCCTGGACCCTACTCTCTCTCTCTCTCTCTCTCTATATATATATATATATATATATATATAAACTAAAAAGTTTGAAGATGGCGGCTAAAGGCCAATGAGTGGGTTTGATAACGACAAGACAAATTTCAAAAAAATACTTAGAAACCGAATACGGTGACAAATTACACATTTGTAACGTGTTGAGCTAATAACTAAGGCACACAGAAAGTGTCAAGTCTATTGGCGCTGTGGCCACGGCGCTAGAGCGCGTACAAAAAAAATCCTATCTTTTTTAAATATAGATATACATATATCCATAATCTATCTATCTGTCTATCTATCTATCCATCCATCTCTCTCTATATCTCTCTCTCGGTGTGTGTGTGTGTGTGTGTGTGTGTGTGTGTGCGTGTGTGTGTGTGTGTGTCTAAATATCAACCGTCTTTCCCCCCAATTTTGGATGGCCCATCGATTCACTGGGGTCATTAATATCTTCGTATCCCAGGGTCACTTTGAGAGAGACAAAGAGAGACAGATAGATAGATAGAGATAGAGATAGAGATAGAGAGAGAGAGAGAGAGAGAGAGAGTCAGACAAACAGACAGCGTGAGAGAGAGATAGAGAGAGAGAGAGAAAGAAAGAGAGAGGGGGCAGACAGACAGAGCGTGCGTGGGTGTGTGTGTGTGTGTGTGTGTGTGTGTGAGAGAGAGAGAGAGAGAGAGAGTAAGAGAGAGAAAGGGGAAGGGAAAACATTGCCTTTATAGTTTCATAAATGGTCATCCGGGACACAGGAGATTGTATCAAAGTCAAGACACACGTCCGGTATTTATGATTCATTAACCTTTTCAATGCTAAAGACACCAAAGTCTCCAAGATTTGCATGTTCTTAAACCAGATAAATCAGATTTCAGTGAACTGACATAATATGCCAAAAGCCTGAATTAAAAAAAAAAAAAAAGTCAGTTCATTAAAATATGATTTATCTGGTATAAGAACACATATATTTTCAAGAGTTTGCATTTGTATTTCAGTTCAGTTTGAATCAGACCTCGCAGTGAAAGGGTTAAGTTCGGGTTGACTGGCTGGCTTGGATAAGGCTGTCGTCGTACGCTGTGTATATAGTTTCTCACCTCGTTATATGGGGAAGGGCTCTGTTTTGATAACTGAGCACCTGCTTTCTGACCAATGACGCACAGTATGAAATCGATGTGACGTCATTATGACGTAGCCTACAAGTTGTCTGATAAACTAGTGGATACATTGTGGACAGTTTTCAGACACATGTCATGTTCGGCCTTCTTCGTCATTTAGAAATTGTGTTTTCATTTGCGCTGAAATTAACTACACGAACTGCATGGTGCAGAATGATCTGGATATCATTACAGTAAAATACATGAGACCAAACCGATCAATGAAAACAGAGTCATGCCCCTTTTGATATATATATCAATTCATATATATATATATATATATATATTAGAGAGAGAGAGAGAGAGAGAGAGAGAGAGAGAGAGAGAGAGAGAGAGCAATATAGAGGGAGAGACATAGACAGCAAGAGAGAGATATAAAAAAAGAAAAGAGAGAGAAAGAGAGGCTGGCGGGGAGAATATATAACAGTTACCTCTAGCCTCTGACGTGATGCTGTTTTTGGACTGTTCGATTTTCATGTTCCTGAGCTGCTGCCTCAGCTGCCTCTCCTCTTTATCCAGCTGGTGACTCGTCAGCTTCCTCTCACGTTCGTAGCCGATGGTCTTCTTCAGCAAGGAATTTCGTCTCGCTGAGTTTGCCACTTGACATTTTTGATAACTTTTGGAACTCTGTTTTAGAAATTGTTCGTCCATCATCGTGAAGTATTATTTTATGCGAATAGACAGCTCATTCAAACCAAGTAATTTATGGTTTGAAAGGTTTTGTTATTACTGTTTAACTTCAAATAAAACGTCACAGCTTTCTACCTTTTCTCTACGTACTAGTCTAGTAATAAGAACAAAACATTTTGATTGTGATACAATCTACCTATTGTAACGAAGAGGAGTTAGTTTGTATGTGTTGTTTTTATTACACCCACACAAAAAGAAATAAAATGCACCAATGATAACCTGGATTCTAACATAAACACGGCCTGGTAATTATCATGATGATATCATTACTTCTAAGACAACATCACAATCACTTCTTTGTAATCCTTGTCGGTGTGTACGATTTTATTTCATGTCATATTTTTGCCCTTCTTTTCTCAGATGGAGTCGCGGTGACCTAACGTAGCGACGCAGCACAGAACCCGGGGGCACCGGATTCGATTCCTACGAGTGGCACTTCGGTTTTTCCTTGGGCAAAGAAATTTGCTCCACCTGCCTCACCCCACACAGTTGTAAAATGGTCACCAATCCACAATTTGGGTTGGGAAACTTAATTTGCGATAGACCAGCGTCCTATCCAGAGGTGGTAACCATTGTCATTTGTGTGCCCGCTTTACGCTACAAAACCCCGGATACGCTCTGGGTCCATGGGCCTAGAGGCTCTAAATGACTTTATTTTCCTTCTCAGTTTGATGCAAAAAATACGAGTAGAAGTAAATAGGAACAACTCCAGTATTAAAATTTATTATCAGCCATCAAAAGCTTATTCTATTATGATATCATTAGGAAGCAGCTTTTAACACATCGTTTTGTAAAGATCCAGCTGAGACAATCCAGTTTCAGTTCAGTAGCGTTATTCACTGAAATAGAATTTTAGAAGGAGTGTGTCATTTGTGCGTTTTAGAAACGCTCGGCGAACTTGACGAACTTTCAAGACAGCACTGAATACTTACTCCTTTAGTCTGGCGAGAGATGTACAGAAAAAAAGGGGGCACTGAATTAGATATGAAGACGATTGGAGCTGACTCCAGGGGATTCTCTTCTCACTGACATTGGTTTGACAACTTGCGTGTGTGTGTGTAGGGAAAGATCAGGATAAAGTGGTGTAGAAAGATGCACGTTGATAAGAGGGGTATTGATAAATCAGTGTTCAAATCCCAATTGCCGTAATTTTGTATTAGGTTTCGGTTTGGCTTTGGCTTGTCGTTTTTTTTTTTCGGGTTTTTTCTCCAGTCCGTAAATAACAGTACCTTAATAAAATCATGGCTCAGTTTGACATATCGGTTAGCTCTAGATTCTTTGGTTGATTGGTTAGTTGGTAGCTGCCAGTTTAACGGTTTTTTTTAACACAATGTAGGTCATATCACAGGCGGAGCTTTCTAGACAAGTTAACGTTCTATCATAATACAGAGATGTGCGAAAAATTCCCTCGAATCTTGTCCAGTCACAGTAGGTATACTGACACCGGGCCAATCAGTTATATAACTGTTCCCATAACACCTAGCGCCTGGCGGAACAGATGCCAAAATGTCACAGGTATAACCCCAGCCGGGATTCGAACACCCATACTTCCCCGCTACGAGGAGGACGCTCTACCGTCTTAACTACGGAGCTGCTGGACATTGTCGCATTGTGAGGAAAGGTCCGTGCCAATACACATTATATGGCATGAGACGTCATGCCCTCTCTAGGTGATAGCAAGGCTTTTGTTTAGAATTTCCTATCTACCCAAAGATTGTTATGACCAACGCGCAGTAAAACTTGACTTCATTGTGACCTCAGTAGTTATTATAATATTATACTTCAGAATTCTGACCCAAACAATCATTCATAGAAAAATAGATTATTCGGGCTTTTGGCACATTATGTCAGTTCACTGATTTATCTGATTTATCTGGTATGATAACAGACAAGTCTTGACGATTTTTGTGTCCTTAGCAGTGAAAGGGTTAGTATGACGCGTCCGCGGTTCGAAACCTCTGCTGACCTACCGGTTTTCGAGTTTCATGGCATTCAGAAAACCCCCCAACTAAGACCGACGATGCTTGGAAACCGAAAATAAGGCCATCTAAAATAATCCCTTAGAAATTGTGCTCTGGACAATAAATACCACTTTCCATCGGTAAGACTACCTACCTTACAGTTGTCGACATGGTCAAAAACGGTGACATGACATATGCTTCGAAACAAAACATTAAACAGAAATTTAAAAAAGGGAGTGCAACACGGGAATAGACCTCAAAATAGACCGCGACGACATTTTTATCGATCATAAATAATCAGCGACCAGCTACAAGAAGTACGTGGGGAGAACTGCATGATGTTTTATGTACATTCTTTTACAACCTAATGGCCATGGAGCCATGGAATTTATCCCAGTTTCTGTAGTGAAGTGGGCAAATGACAATGTTTGCCACCCTCTGGAAAGGACGCTGGTCTATCGCAGATTACTTTACCCATACCAAAATATGATTGATATCCTTTTTACACATGGGTGGATTTATGTCCTTGCCAAAAGAAAAACCCTAGTGCCGCTGGTAGGAATCGAACCGGGTGCCCCTGTGTTCTGTGCTGTGTCGCTACCAGTTTGGCCACCGCGCCTCCTTTTATGTACCGTACATAGTTTGCGGATCTCATTCAAACGAAAGCTATCAATGGATGTCTTCTTCAACACTGCTCTCCATGCCATTAAGCCAACGATAATTGACAAAATTTCCGACCTGCATCCTCAATTGATTGAGGACAAGGACACATCGCATACCAGATTCTTTTAGTATGAACTTGCATGGAGTAAATCCGTTCTACTATTCCCGCTCTATCAGTATCAGTCAATCTACCTGCCTGCCTGTCTGCCTGCCTGTCTATCTATTTATGTATCCCCCCCTCCCCACTCTCTCTCTATTTCTCTTTATATATATCTCTCTCTCACCACACACACACACACATAAACTCTCTCTCTCTCTCTCTCTCTCAAACACCTTTTATTTCAATCCCCCCCCCCTCGCCTTCATTTACACACTTGCTGTGTCAGTCTTCAATGCGTAGACTAATTGCTAACTGCCAATTGATTCTATATGGTATTGGCTAATGGAACTGACGAGAACGTTTCGACAGTTCACGACTGAATGAATCCAAAATGTCATTGGGACATTCTGTTTTTGTGTGACTAATTACTTGTCCCCTGTACTTCACCCCTTTGTGTTTATGTTTCGAGTGATAAGTGCCAGTTGGTGTTGTAGTATCTATAAAAACTGCCTGGACTGCCACCTGCGATGAACCAGCGAAATGTGCCATTTTTGCGGAATAGATAATACCAACGTGGCAATGACTTACGCGTGATGTTTTAAATTCTTTTTTTTAACCTTTCACAGCGAGCTCTGAATAACCCAACTGATATCTCATATCAAATTTTTAAAACATACGTGTTGTTATACCAGATAATTTATATGGTATAAGGGCACGCAAATCTTGACGATTTCGGTGCCCGTAGCATCGTTAAAATCAGCCTTTTAGTTGATGTCCCGCAAGGCGTTGGCCCGGTATCAGTATAGTGTGACTTAAGATATTGGAGTGGGATTTCCGCTTATCTTTGTGTCGCAGCACGTTAACTCGTCTAGAGATCTCCAGATTTGATAGAACTTAAATTGTGTTTAAAAGGGCGTTAAAGTGGCAACAATCAAACTTAAGCCTTTCACTGCGAGGTCTGATTCAAGCCCAACTGAATTATATGCAAAATCTTAAGAATGTATGTATTCTTATACCAGATAAATCAGATTTCAATGAACTGAAATCTGATTTATCTAGTATCAGAACAGGCAAGTTTTGAGGATTTTGGTAGCTTTAGCAGTGAAAGGGTTAATCTAAGACAAGCTGATCAGGAGGAAAAGCACAATAGACATGGAGTAAACAATGAAAAGCCGTTTTGAAAATAAAGCCAAATCCCTTACTAAAATGGTTAACTTACTGCAAACTCATACACATAGATTGTGTCTTTGTAAAGGGTTCACCTAACTGAAAAAAAGAGTTGTTGGGTTTTATTTTCATCCCTAAATACGGCATTATGCAGTGTAATGTGCCCTGCTCTCTGTCTGGTTACAATAAATAGAACAATTTGACATAGTCTGATACTTCCCAGCAGGCAAACATAACCAATCACAGAGCCAGGACAGAAACTTTAATCTAGAAAAAAAAGCATGCAGGTGCTCGGCCTACTGTGTTGACTCTTTGATCGAGTTTCGGAAAAAAAACTAATATTTTTTCGGAATTGCTCATTTCAATTAGGAACACCCTTCTTTTGTCTCTGTGTTGTCCGCTTCTCATTTAAAATCAAATTAAATGTTGTTGCCTCATATGCATAATATGTACTACAACACAAATAGACGTTCCTTACTACATGAATGATAACATGTTGCTTGAAAAAAAAAGGAACTCAATGTTAATAACTTGTACAAGACAACATTTTCAAACCTGAAACAGCGTAAACTTACTGTTATATAGAATGAAACGGAGGAAGCAAACACCGACTGATCGACGATAACTGATAAGGCGAATGAAATAATGTACGGTACGCTACAGTGAAATTTGAAGAGATTGTCGTCACTCCGTACCTAAAACATTTAGGCACCTATTGAACCCTGCTTACGATATAACCGACACAGTAAATGAAAAAATGCACAGCACAATATGCAACGATTGTCGTCACTCCGTACCTCGGAAACCTTAAGACACTTATCGAACCCTGCCTGCCTCCTCCTTTACCGGCAGATGGGAGCGGTATTGGTTTGGTTTGATCAAAACGATATCCAGGTTGTGGATATGGAGAGAGTGTGGGGTGGGGATGTTGATTGATGGGGGTGGGGTGAGGTGGGGAGTGGCGTAGAGAGTTGTGAATGGGGGAGGGGGGGGGTTGAAGTAGCGCTGGACTCAGGGCAGTCAATAAACAGAGGTGTGTGTTTGTGGAAGGGAGGGTTAGATCCGGGAGGGTTGGTGTGTGTTGTGTGGTGGGAAAGAGGAAGAGAGGCGGGTAGCTCTGGGGGCAATTACGTAGTATTTGAGTTTGTGTA
>JAUEKZ010190774.1:0-12330 GCA_031471865.1 Melibe leonina | reverse complement strand
GAGAGTGCTGGAAAAAGTAAGATGATAGATCAATCCAAAAGATAAGAAACAGAAGTAGCGCCCACCAGAGGCGCCCGACTGTACAAACAGACAATTCAAGGCCATAGGTGTTTGTTGTATATTTTTATCTATCTTTCTTTAGGCAATATACAGATTAGCAAAAACAAAACAATGTTACATCCAACAATACAACAGTACCCCATCATCAATACCAGACGTAACACCCATGATCAGGATAGATACGTAACCATACATACCCTATACGGTACAGTATGTGACTGGATACATTCTATCTCCTCATTAGCTGCAATACACGCAGTCCATCCAGTTTGATATACGTACACTCTGTTGTAAGGCATACATCTTATTCAGAAACACATGACCTGCAGCACCACATAAACATATGTATGCATTCATACACCCATACCATGCACCCATACAAAGACATACCTATATCCAAAGAAAACACTTGTAAGGAATGAGGAAACTATTTGCTCTCAGTATTTTTAGCTAAATCAATTAACTTTACCATGCAATATAACCAAAAATATCTTTTTTTAAAACAGTCATTCATCCTTACAGCACCTGTTATGATCAATCGGTGTGAAAACAACAGTTCTGACCAGCCATCATTTTCATTCTACAACACCAAAAACTAACTTTAAAAAACTCACAAATCTTACAATTTCTGACATTTTGAGGAACAAATAATGTGAAGAGATAACCCCTTAAAAATGTAGTCATACAAAGATTGGTTATAATCAGGGTCTTGATAAAAACTATTTGTTCTACCCAAATGCAATAACAATATAGTGAGTGAGTGTAAGCATGGTCGTGTGTGGTTATGTTTATCCTCAAAATTAGACGAGAAAAAAGTCGATTATGTACCATAACACAATACAATTGAATCTTTTTTGGTTTTTGACTGCCAGGGCTTTTAACTATATCTCCCCGGCCAGTTCACACTGTTAAAAACTAACCAAGTGGAAAATATAGGGGAAAAAAAGCTGACTAAAAAAGCTGAATATAACAGCTCAGACCTACAGTTACAAATATGATTCACTTGTGAAAACCAAAACAAACAAACACAAGCCAAAGCACTCTTTCTTTTTACATTTTTTCTAAATGCATTTTTACAAATTCTAAAACAAAAAATCAGATAACAGGCATGCATGTGTATATTGATTCTTTGACAACAACCAAATTCATATCAAGGCACCCCTTCTTAAACATTTGAGAATTTCCCTCTCATCAAAAAACTTCACATCTTTCCATTCCACAATCACAATAAGCAATTTTGTTTTCTTTTTTTAGTGTGTTAGGGTACTTTTAACAGCTGAGGTCATAACAGCGCCCAGGAGTAAGATGATAGGATAGACAAGAACAGCCAGGCTTGGACCCGGCCAATGATGCTTTACAGAGAAATAATTGAAAAAAGTATCAAATCTATAATCCCAAAGGAGAGGGCAAACAAACAGATGATGGATTCCACCAACATATGAACCAGGATTTTCAAATGCCCTTTGTGTACAAAAGAAAACAGCAGAAAATGTCTTTACCATAGATCAGCAACAAACTCATTGTAAGTTGTAAGCGTGAGTTACATGAGATCTTGACCATTTTAATACTAAATTTTTCATACTAAATGCTCCTGATGCCATCAAACTTTCAACAACAAAGCGGGGTCCAAGAGCCCAAATACTAGAAAGTGATTTTTTTTCACAATACAAGTCACTTGCTATCATCCAACCACACATTCTAATATAGGAAAAAAAAGTATCTGTAACTTTTGAACATTCAGTCACATTTTTTTTGCCCCCTTGCTGTCAAGCAGAATATTAAAAACCAAGACATGATATGTTATTCAAGATAGATATCGCCATTCCCATGACAGAATTTTCACTTATGATTCTTCTGATCATGAGCATCATTTATTACAATAAACAGTTGTGTTACCATCAAGTTGTTATGATTAATAACTTCAAGGTATAGAAATATAATATAATAATAATATATATATATATATATATATATAATATATATAAATAAAAATCACATGATCAAACAATAACTTAAAACTTTCGAGCTCTTTGCAAAGTAACAACATCGGTGATCAATATCTTTTGAAACAAGATGAAGAGTTATGCCGACAGTCGCATGAAAGAAAAGGAAGAGGATGAGGAGGAGAAAGATGAACAAGAACAAAGCGTTGTAATTTGTGATTATTATAATAATCAATGTCTGCCTTCTGGTTGGTTATCACAATGGTAATGAAAGTCTAGATGTGATTCAGATTATGCCTTGTGGACAAACAGTAGGAGAGGGAAATTACATTAAGTTTTGAGAGGAAGAGAAAGTGTAAGAGATACAAAAAGAGAAGAAACTATTAAAAGAGAGAAAATAAGGTAACCGTTTAAAGCTTAAGATAAGCCAGAGCAAAGAGACACATGAAGTGGATAGTTAAGATGGATGTGTCCCTTTCTACCCTTCAGTACATAGAAAACTATTCCTGATATTAAATGATCAAGTTGCAGCATTACTTGTTATCAAATACTTCAACAATTTTGAGACTCCATTTCTGGTCTCTGTCTATTTCTAAGGAGACAAAATGAACTAGGAGGTGATATTTTGGCAGGCGGTTGTTTTTTGTTTCCCGTATCTTAAAAAAAAAGAGGGGTATTGGGGGAAGAAAAAAGATGAGTAGAAATATAATGTTGGTTTGAAAATGAGTTTTGTAAAAAAAAAAAAAAAAAAAAAAAAGTGAAATGAGAGAAAGGGTTGGGTGAGTCTGATCACATGATCAAACATAGACGGGAGAGTTGGTCTCTGGTGACTCTTGAGGCTGGGGTGGCAGTGAAGGGAGGCCACCATCATCAAAGAATCGACGAAAGGTGAATTCGTAGAACGCGTGTTCAGGAGGTTTACCATTCTCTTGCTTGGAGTCAACTTTCTTGGAGCATGTGGGGTCACTGGTCTGCAGCTTTTCGGGGTCAACAGGGTCAAAGTTTGATGTGTCCGTCTTGGAGCGAATGGTGGGCTTGTAAGGGGCAGGCTGTCTGCGCAGACCTTCAAAGTTAATACCATGGAAGAAAGGGTGCTCCTTGAGCTGCCGGGCCCCCTCTCTACCCAGCCTGTGGTCCGCCCCCTGTAACAGATGGACTATCATGTTGGAGGTGGATGTGGAGATGTTGGAATCGTGCCGGATGCACAGGTGCTCCTTCCAATTGATTACCTATCAAAGAACAAAAATAATACATAAATGAAAAACAAACCTCAATTCCCTTTATAATGTTCCTGAGAGGAGATTAGTTGTTTTTTTGGCCTATCAAAACATCAACACAGTAACAGTGATGATAATAATGATGAAGAGTGTGTTTTGTGACAGAATATTACTGCCGCAGACAAATATATATTTTTTTTAATTAGTTTTCAATTTATATGACACTTCAAGTCTTGCTGGTGTTAGACAGATCAACTGTACTGCGACCTCCAAAAAATTGATTTTGAGTTAAATTCTGCAACAAAATTTCAGTGCTGAGGACTTCAGTATTCTAGTCTTTGCAATGTCTACAACTATAAAAGTAAAAGATTGAGGTACAGATGGAATTGAGAGATAAGGATTATTCTTTCTTTTCTTAAAGGAGCTTTACAGGGAACCCACAACACATGAGGGCTGTACAAGTGCCAAACTAATTTACTTCTACAGATCTTGTAACATTACAAATGTATCAGATAAAACATTGACATCAAAACGATATTTTAAAAAAAAAGAATTATGGGTGAAATCACTTACAAAGTTCTTGTAAGTCTCCCTAACATAACAATCTATTGGCATTATGTCGCCTTTTGACATTAAAACAAGTATGTTATCTTCCATAGAATTTCATATTGATTAAATCTAAACAACACAACCATTCAACATAGGTCTATGTCAAAGTAAAAAGAATTTGTACTCAAGAGCCTAATCAGCCAAGAAGTTTCTATGTAATGTATGTAACAAACAGTGATGATAATGATAATATAAAAAGATTTTTTTTAAAGAGGAAAAGTACCAGATTTATAGACGCGAAGAAGAAAAACACAAGAACCATATAAGAGGAAAAGAGGAGAAAACTTCATCAAAAAGGAGGAATTCCTCTTTTTAGAAGAAAATTGCCATCACTGATGCAAGAGTAGTTCACCTTGTACTGTGTTTCCGCAGGCGTGCTGGCATAGAAAGGAGGCGACCCGATGACCATCTCATACAGGATGACCCCCACACTCCACCAATCACACGCTTTGGTGTAACCTGCATATACAGCACAGGACAGACAGCAAACAATTGGGTTTAAAAATATCATACCATACACAGACATTGCGTAAATAATAGAAAGAAAAGGTTTTAAACATAAACAAAGTACATGAAGATAGAAGAAGGAAATAAAAAGAAAAGCTCAAGGCCTTCTTCAGGACAGAAAACAAACAAAAAACTAAAAATATAAATAAATAATTAAATAATTAAAATGGTACCAATCCGTATTTAGCTCATGATTGGATTTGCCTCCAGCAAAGATCCAGTGTCTGTGTGGTCTGAGGTCGTTTAAGGGTAATGAATGGTGCGTGCAAGAGTTCATGAATGGAGGGACAGGGCGTCATTTTGGCATGTGTACGAAATAGGATTCCCCCCCCCCCCCCTCCAATAGTTACACATGTTGTTTTCTGCTAATGAGTTGTGGACAGACAGGAGTGCCATGGATACATGTAGGTTGAAGCCTACACCATGCCTCACTGGATAGAGCAAACATCTCGTAACCTGTAGTATGTCAGGAGTTTGACTGCCAGCCACGTTATAACTCAGATATATAAATTGGCAATTCTGGGTCTGTCCCGCCGGGCACTTGGCATTATGCAAGCAGTGCTAAGGCTGGTTGGCTGTGGCTGAGTGAGACATTTGACTTTAATCTCCTTGTGGCAATTCATTATATTGTCTAGAGTGCTGCCCTTCCTTCGATATGACCAAAAATGTGTTGAATAAAACAATACACAGACAAACCTGCCAACCATCCAACTCTAAGCTTACTTTGAAAACTTTTGACATTTCTTTTGTTCCTTCTAGAATTTACAGCTTCCTTTCTAATCAGTACTGAATTATTCTATTTCTCAACATGGCTTTGCTTTGCTTATATAATCAGCATATTTTTTTCTCATACAACTAACTTCATCCCTCAAATCTTTTATCCGTGCTGAACTTTTCTATGGGCCCTGCACTCTTCTGCAAAAGTTACAAATCTTATCCATGGTTTACTGTTTCTATCAACTCCAGCACGGTTTTTAACATGATCTTATATTTCATCCCCAGGTTGGGGCTGGGTGCGAGTGGTTGCATACATACCCTGTCTAAGCAGGACCTCCGGTGCGATATAGTTGGGAGTCCCCACCAATGAGTGAGCCAGGCACCGTTTCTGCTCTCGCTGCCGCCGCTGTTCCAGGGGTTTGAGGATCTCACACCGACACTGGTCATCGAGCTGACACAGACTGACTTCCATAGAGTCCTGGCGGGCGTGGGCACCTTCTGTGTACGACAGTGGTAGGATAGGGACACAGGGATAAATAGTCAGTCACAACATGCAATGCACAACAGGACTTCATGATCCACTCAAAAAGAGCTCTATGGTACAGAATATAAGATTAAAATAATAACAGTATGCTTTCCTGGATAGTTTTGTTGTTCACACAATGGGGTGTCAATAATATCAAGTGAAAAATACAACACAAAGATGGAGTGTAGAGAAACTTAGAGAAACTGTTATGGCATTTCCTTTTGTCTGCGTATTTCAAATGTTTCTAATAGTAAACAGATAGTGAGAGACCATCCGTACAAAGCTTAAAGAGAATAAATAAATCTGAATGTGTAATTTACATCCTTGACATATTAAATATTAGGTATGAATGTAGTTATTACACATTAACATAGACTTTCCTAAAACTTGAAGGTCATCCTCTCTATGGAGCTTTCTTTCTAACGGATGAGTATTTTTAACATTTTTAAAAATTATTTAACTATATTTTATTAATTTGTTTGTTGTGTCTGTCGTGATGAAGACCTTGGCTCGAAACGTTGTCATCTTTTTCTTTTTGTCTCCCTTTTGCCTGTTTATCATTACCTTTTACTTTACTCCTTGTTACACATTGCTGATGGCACTTATTAAAATAGTTTACCATCTATTTGACAACATTTAAGAAGACATCACCGGTAAGTGATCTGTTTTTCAAACAGTAAGAGGGCAAATATTTCCTTGTGAAATATAATTGTATTATGAATGAGCAAATTGATTTGCAAGACTGCATTACAATATTTGATTCCCAGTTGAGTCTGTCCATTCTGTTCATTCTCTGTCTGCAATTAAATAATGTGACAACAGCTCTGCCTTCCCTGTAATATTCTATTTATGTAGGTACCTTTGTGTCTTGGGATTAAGATATCACTGAAAGGAAAATGTTTATCAACTGTCCTATGGAACACACTCACATCCAAATCCAAGGACCTGTATTTCAATGTTGTCATTTGTGTGTATCTTAATCAAACCAACTATCTATCTTAAACTAGATTTCAAATCATTCTCTTTTGGATATTGTAACCCATCATATGATTCATTATAATCATCACTGGCCCAAGTAATATATGATACCACATATTTTTTTATCATAGCTGAAAAAGCCAAAATCTGTAATCACCTACACTGAATTGAACACAGATCCTAATTTAAGAAAAGCTTGTCCAAACAACTTATATTCTGTGAATAAGTCCCTGTTTTATTATTTCTGTGGATGCCACGTTTTGAAGAAACAGCAGCATAGGTTTTATCACAAAATATTGTTACACAAAACATGGAAAACCAGCTGTCTCACATTAAAATAATCTCAAAAGTATCACATACTCAAAGAGACAAGAGAGATAAGCATGCAAGATTTACAGCTGTGATGAATTTTTAAGAGATTTCCAGTGCCACTTCTATGCGCAAAAGAAATTTTTAGTCTTGCTCTATCACAATTTATCAGTTCAAATAATACATTATTTCCTCGCCAATTTCGGATAGAATCAATGACTCAGTGCAATATTTGATTACCTCCACTACTTTCTAAGCCATAAAATTTAATCTTGACCTGCTTTCTTAGTTTTACAGCACAAGCCCAAGGTGGCCAACTAAGACAAACGATGAAGTTTGAATAGCTGAATTTTGAAAGAATTATGAATGCGGGCAAAACTTCCTTTAGCCATTTTGTCAAAGGTGAAAAAAGTGGACATCATGACTGTTTTACAGAGAGCCTACCTACGATCTTAATTTCTCAGTATTACATCACACTTCATCAACTCTGAATGTGGGTGTTTCATGTACATAGATTAATGAATATATGGCTGCATGACTGGACACACTCACCTCTTTGGTAGTAAATGGAGTTGTGTGTCCACCTGAAACCTGTGCACAGGCCAAAGTCTGTCAGTTTGATGTGTCCGTCTTGGTCTATCAGGATGTTATCCGGCTTGATGTCCCGGTGGATGAAATCCATCTTGTGCACGCTCTCAATGGCCAGGACTAGCTCTGCGATGTAGAATCGGGCCAGATACTCTGGCAGGATCTCCATACGTATGAGCAGCCCCATCAGGTCCCCCCCGGGGACGTAGTCCATGACAAAGTACAGGTTGTCTCTGTCCTGGAAGGAGTAGTACAGCTTCACCACCCACTCATTGTCCGCCTCCGCTAAAATGTCCCGTTCAGCCTTCACATGCGCCACCTGGTTACGTTTGATCACATTGTTCTTCTGCAAGGTCTTCATGGCATACAGGTGGCCTGCGTCTTTCTTCCGCACAAGTGCCACCTCCCCGAAGGCGCCGACACCAAGACACTTGATCTTCTCAAACATACAGGAATCCATCTTGGCCCGTTTCAACCGGATGTAATTGGACTCTTTCTGGTGAAGCATCTTCCGCATCTGGCAGGCGGCTTCATCAGACAAATTAGCTTTGGCCATTTCCTTCTCCAGCTGTAACTTCCTGTTGACACGCTGGCTGTGCGACTTGAGCACGTTCTCTACATGTTGCTCCATGTAGAACTTGAAGGCCTGCGGAGAATAGTTGCGCACTTTGGTGTCCGACCGCAGCTGGTCACGTTCTTTGGCCTCCATGTTACGTTCTGGTAAAGGGGACATGCAGCGATGCTTCTCCTGATTTAACGATTTGGAGGAGGAGGGGGCGGGGCTTGGAGCCTGGCTGACGATGCTGGTGTCTGTGTCCGTCTCTTCTGTCTCCGATGAAAGCACATTGTTGTTGTTGTTGGAGGAGGGGGAAGATGATGAGGGGCCGTTCATATTATTATTGCTATGTAGGAGGTGGAGATGGTGGTTGGGATTGCTACTACTAGTGGTGTCCATTTGCGTGAGAGAGCCAGGGGTGGGGGTGTTGGTGGAGGAGTGGGGAGGAGGTTGAGCGTACGGTAAGGGCGAGGCACTGGAGGGTCCTGGGAGTTGTAACGACCCTGGGACGTGGACTGGAGAGGATGGGGATGGGGATGAGGAGGAAGAGCTCTGGTCCTGCGGAAACACAGAGGGAAGGTGGGAAGGGGGCTGGTGTTTTGGCATGCTGATGAGAGATGGTGAGTGGTTGTTAGAGTAAAGGTCTGAGTCTGGATGAGGGGAGGCAGTATGGATAAGGGGGACTCTGGGAGGAAGCTGAGGAGGAAGAGGGGCAGGGCTAGAATGAGGAGGGGGTTGCCCTATCAAACGACCCGGGTAAGGGGGTGGGAGTCTATCGGTGATGTCAGAGTTTGTAGATGGGGAGGAAGTAGTGGACAGCACAGATTGCGGGGAGTGGTTGGTAACTCGAGATACAGGGGAGTCTGAACGGGGTGTAGACAATGGGGCATCGGGATATGCTGGGTTGTTGTTGGTTTTGATGCTACTGGTATTATTATTATTATTATTATTATTACACTGATCAGCAGAGTTCTTGAGGTGGAAGTGGTGGTGGTGGTGGTGTTGATGGTGGTTTTGAGAGAACAGGTTGTTATTCTGCCTAGCCCGAGGATTGAGGATGGTGGGAGAGGCTGAAGTGAGGGGATCCGGGTTCAGATCCTGTGTGGGGGCGGGCCTGAAGAAACGTGGGGGGTAGTGGGGCTGTGAGTGCGTAATGTTGATGTTGACCTCCCTTTTGGTTGTCATGGCAACTAGACGGGAGGAGTGGGAGACTGGGAATGCTGTGGAGGGCACCGGAGGGGCGGCACACTGTTTATGGTGGGCCAGTTGGGTGGGTTGGTGGGGTTGGTGGGCCGCACTGGACAGCACCGATGTCCCCGCTGCAGACTGTGACGACTGCTGATGTGTGCTGTTGTTGGTGTTGGGGGGTTTGAGGGGAATGGTGGCTGTCTGGGGCATCGGTTTCTGCACCTCCTTGCTCTTCACTGAGTCCATGATGACAGGCAGGTGGCTAGGGTCCATGGGAAGGCAGGTGGCTGACACTGCGCGGTTGGAGACCACCTTCTTCTGGCTTTCAGACATGATACCACCTCCGTGTTTGGAGTTGGCGGCAATGATGGAAGGTGGTTGCGGGGCCGGTAGGGTGATGCCGTGTCGTGCAGCCTGTATCTGTGCCTGAGCCTGGCTGTAGGGAGGAGGTGGGCCTTGTGGGAAGGTGTGGGAACTGCCAGCTGAGGAAGGGGCGGGGCTTGGGCTGTTGGATGAAGTGGACCCCGCCCCCTGTGCCCGAATTATCCCATGCAGCTGCTGCTGTGACAGCAGGGGGGAGGGTGCAGGGGTGGTGGAGGCGCTGCTGTTACTGCTGGTGCCCATCATCAGGGCCTGAGCCTGACTGCCCGGTATGGGGCTCACCCCTCGCTGTCCTATGAAAGTCACGCCGGTACCGCCGTTGATGTGTGGCACCTGGGTGGGAGTTGGGGGTGGTTGGTGTTGTTTGGGCTGGGGTGGAGAGTAGTAGGGGGAGGAGGGGGAGGGGGTCTGAGGGGAGATGAGCTGGATCAGCTGCTTGACACGTCCCTGTGGTATGTCCGATGCTTGCTCCAGCACTCCCCCCACCCCCATGCTAGAGGCCTGACCCCCTGGTGCCCCCTGCATCCCCAGCTTGCCCTTGTTGACGTAGTGTGGACCCCCCACCACCAAGCCTGCCGGCCCTGGGTTGCCTAGAGCCTGCAATGACACACAAACAGAGACACAGGTCATGCAAAGTCTACATTCTTCTACTTGTAGTGGCAGGAAATTCCAACACAAGATATAAGCAATTCAAATTTATCTTTTTTTAAACAAAAAAAAACAAGAATATTTTCTTCAAAAAGACAAATTTGATTATGTCCTATAAATAACAATAACTGCAATAGCATGCTTTCCTGTTATTGCTATCAGTTTTAAGGCAAACCTTATATTCAGGATAAAATGTTTATGTTTATTTCTTTTTTTAAAGCATCGTCTTGGAAATTTTTTTAAAATACAGATATTTTTGCGTTGATGAAATTACAATACTAGAAAGGTAACAAAAAGACTATATATATTCATAGACAACATGACAGTTCAACAAAGATTTCCCACCACCTTCAATCCCCTCGTCATTAAAGAACCTGAAAAAATGTAACTTCCAAAACTGAACGCTGTCCAGTGTCCCTCACCTGCTGAGCGAGAGGGTGGTTGGCGGCAGTCGAAGATGAAATGGGTAGTTTGGCTGTTCCATCCATTATGCCTACAGCCAGAGAAGTGGGGGTGGAAGGAGATAGATGAGCCGAGGCAGCTGATTGGCCCATGATTGGCTCTCTGGGCGGGATTGGGGGTGGGGTCTGCAGCCCGTTGGCCATCAGGTGGCGGTGGGCATGACCTGCATGAGAAGAGCTTGCAGGGTGGTTGGAACTAGGGGCGTGGCTCTGTGACAGACTGGGGCTGTCTGACCGGATGCTGTTGGAGTCTGAGGCTGTGGGGCTGCCTGGTCCAAAGCTGGGGCGGGGCTGGTAGCCTGGAAGGACTGTGTGACACAGACGATAACACAACGCACACAGAGAAACCCACAAGGGGTATTAGAAGGGCAAAGATGGTTAAAAAGGCGCGGAGGACAAATAGACAATAAAAATATTTTTTTAAGAAAGAGAATGTTAAAAATACTATATTTAGATAAAACAATGTTCCTTTTTATGACCAAAAGTTTTATGTGATGTGTTAAGTGTCTTTTCAGAAGCGTGGTGGCCTAACTGGTAGCGACGCAGCACAGAACCCGGGGGCTCCTGGTTCGATTCCTACCAGGGGCACTTCGGTTTTTCCTGGGGCAAGAAAATTTAATCCAATTGCCTCACCACACCCAGGTGTAAAATGGGTACCAATCAACAATTTGGGTTGGGGAAAGAGGAAAAACAAATGACCCAAATAATGGGTAATGAGGAGAAAATGTTATTAAAAAGTGAGGAATTTTGGAGGAAAATTGGCGTCACTGATTGAAAGGCTTCAAAGGGTTAACAAGCCAAAAGTAGCTGTAGGAAGAGAGGCAGAGTAAGATCACCCACAGATCACCCACTCACCCGACTGAGGCGGAGGTCCGATGGGGTAGTTTCCCTTCTTGATCTTCTCCATCATGTAGTGCAGCAGGCGCAGGGCAGCATCCACACCCTGGTTCCCACTCAACCGCAATGCGTACACAGCAATCTCCTATAGGACGGGAACACACACAAATACAATGATTCAACATTGACGACACCATGCATATTATTATATTATTCAGGATGAAATTTCAAATAAAGGCAGCTGCGAGCTGTGTCATGGAATGCAATAACCAGTGGTGCCAACGCAAAAAGACCAAAAAGGAGGAAAATAGCCAGATTTATAGAGACAAAGAATAAGAAAAACAAAAGAACCAAATAAGAGGTAGAGAAGGAGAAAATGTCATCAAAAAGGAATTATGAGGAAAATTGGCAACACTGAATAACATAAATGAGAACGTTCTTGTTTGTTTGTTTGTTTGTTTATTAAATAAAATAATCCTAATTTGGAAAGAGAGAAAGAAACTGGATAAACAATTGAACAAGTAAATGTGTAAACAAATTATATAGAGAATAATAAAGAAATAAAGAGTAGAGAGAAATTACTGAAATAAAATTAATCAAAGAACTACTGACGAATGAATGAATGAATAAATAAATAAATAAATAAACAAAGCATAAAAAAGGAATGAATAATGTACATCATCAGCAGAGAGGAGAGTTTGCCAATCCCATTCCAAGAGAAGTCCAATGGAGAGAGATAGAGAGAGAGAGAGAGAGAGAGAGAGAGAGAGAGAGAGACGGTGAGAGAGAGAGTAACAAACAGTGA
>JAUEKZ010190741.1:0-10000 GCA_031471865.1 Melibe leonina | reverse complement strand
GTTCAAAATGGTTAGTCATAAACTTAATACTTAGGTTATTTTCTCAAACTACTAGCCAGCTATATTAAAATGAATTCACTGTTTATTACCATATGAACTACGCTAAAGGCCGCATATTTATGTGTGTGTTTCCTCCCCCCCCCCCTCTATGTGTGTATGTGTGTGTGTGTGTGTGTGTGTGTGTGTGTTTGTGTGAGTGTTAGTATATGTGTTTGTGTGTGATCCTGCATGGAAGACAAACTAAAAATAATTCATTATTTTGTATCATTAAATAATGGGATATTAATGTGAGATCATAATTCCAACCATAAGTTATCCATACCATTTACTTTTACATTTTCATTACACACTTTCCCACCATTTGACCATCAGCCAGGAAAACAGCTACGTTTTCATAAGTGTTGACATTATTCGATCTTGACTGCCATTTGATGCCTTCTCATCGTTTCATTCAACATTCTGCAGGTTTCGACAACCCATCCTTCTCGATACAATAAGGAATATGAGACACCCTCCACTTTTTGTGTTGTTATTAAAGCAGAGCAGAGCGCTCTCTGAATGAAATTGCAATAATGGTGAATACTTGTTTGGTGCAATTCCAACCTCTCACATAGAGAACCAGCGATCCGCAGCCCTGTCCGTATTCATTACAATCTCTAAGCTTATTCTTGTCTTGTGTGGAGTATTGAAGTAGAAGCATCTTGAATATGAACAGTTTTCATAAACTGCATTGGAAGAGAATTATCAGCAACTCTGCAAACACATCCAGAATAGAAATAAGCAATATAGGCCTTGGAGCGGAAAAGAAGGCATGGTTTCAAAAAGCTAAGATATTTTTTACGTGACAAGTGTAATGAAGAATGCCTTATTAATCTTTTTATAGCCTTTTTTCCATGACCTTTATGGAGGGTTGGCTAACAACAAGAAATATATTAGAGAGGTAAGATTTAATATTTTTATCTATTTTACATACCTAATTTAGACTCGATATTAATAGAAGGAAAGGGAGAAAAAAAAATTAAAAGAGCAATCACAATGTAGAAATTCATTAAAGCGCTTGCCTTACTGTGAAAAACAAAACGCTTTAGCTCAATGCAAGAAGGGCACGTCATGTTTCATTGAGTCAGTGTTTTACTTTTAAACGTAGATTTATCGACATCGTAGAGACAAAACCACAAGAAGAATTGTTTGATTTTAAAAACGTCTAAATATTTAATCGCATCTGTTTTGTACAACCGGAGAGGTCAGAGGTTTAGAGAAGTTTTTTTTTCTTTGATCAATTGTTTCAGTGTATCATTTGCCCGTTTGGATATTGAGCATTGTGACTTTTCGCATATTACAATCAACCAATTCTCCCGATAATGCGTGGGTTTGATTCACCAACCTGTCTGCTGCTGCTGCTCAGATGTCCCCCCAAAACTAGTGGCCCACAGAACCAGAGCATGATATTATAGTGGACACTACGTGACAATAAATGTCTCCATCTAGATAGGACGTGAACTGAAATGGAGCTGCTGGAAACGTATTATGGAATAAAATGGAAAAAGGGTTCTAATACGTAAAAGATTCCGAGAAAACGGATTACAAAACATATTACTACCACCCTGGGACATGAACACACCTCGAACGTGCATATTTTGTACCATCCGGGTAAAGAAAGGCATTTGTATTGATTTTCCACACGCAAGGTGAAACAGAAGTACCGTTGGTTGGGTTCGAACTCCTGGACCCCTTGACTTTGTGCTGCACCGCTACCAGTCCGGTCAACGCGCGTCCAGTGGTCCTTTGTGCTTTAAATGGAACGAAGAGTGATCAAGTAAACCATGCTTCCTGTTAAGTTGTTCACGGAGTGGTTAGTTTGTCACATGTTTCCCATTTCCTGGAGAAAAAAAACTACACCTACGCACCTACCGAGTATGGTTTGTGAACATTAAACCGATATTGCAGGCAAAAATCTGCCAAGATGATTTTAACATGAACTTGTTACAGTGACCTCATTACACTAAGCTCAAGTCCTGTTTCCGCAATGCGATGAGCTAATCCGACAGACAACTTCGTTGATCTAGCGAATACCACAACTCTCAAAGGGTTATGTTATGTCAAGCATGTCTGAGCATAGACGCAACTAAATGGGTGACGAGAAATGACGGCCCGTGTGAAACAGTCCACCTGGATGTAATTTCATTATTATAGATCTAAACGCAATTTGACCACAAAAAAACTGTGATGTTATCTAGTGTTCTTTTACTTAGATTTCTACAATTATTTTTCTTCTGCGCATTAAAGGATCTTGTAACGCAAAGCCGTTTGAAGACTTAGTTTAAAAATATACTACGTGTAATCATTATCCACCTGTCTATCTATCTATCTATCTATCTATCTATCTATCTATCTATCTATCTATCTATCTATATATCTATCTATCTATCTGTCTATTTATATATCTATCTATCTATCTATCTATCCATCTATATATCTCTCTATTCATCTATCTATATACCATTTTTAAATTGTTTATACCTTTTCTTCGGTTTTAATTCTGCGATGCTTTCCCTTATATCTCATAATGTGACTAGCCCTTTTTTAACAGATAAACCGAATTAAGTGTAAAAATAGAGGGAATCGCTAGACAAGTGGGTATCAAAGGTGAAACAAAGGGAGAGGTTGATAGGCCAGTATTGTATGAAAAAGACAAAGCAAGATACACAAAAGCGACGTTTCGACCCAAGGTTTTCATCAGGACAAACAAATTAACAAAATATGATTAAATGAAATTTTAAAATTTTTGAAAAAACCCATAGATTCGAGTGTGTCTTGTTTTGTCTTTGTCTTACAATACTGGCCTATCAACCAATCCCTTTGTTTCAACTTTGAAACCGAATTAAAAAGGATGCATTTAAATGGCCAAACTCCTCAAGAATGTTAGGACAATTGAAATACAAAGGCCGTTATTCGTATAACAACGCTTTGATCGACGGGACTGTTTTCTTTCTTTTATTGAATGCCTGTTTGCCACTGTCTATTGATTCTTTGCAATCCCAAGCTAAATCCCACACCGGAAATACTTTCCACGGTGAAAGAATAATTCAATTAACGCCCATTTACGGTGATTATCGTTGACAGTGTTATTTTAGGATCCTTGCTGCAACTGATGCAGTGGCTACACAAAGCAATGGCTTTTTGTTGTAGTGATAATGCTATTCATTTGTCTCCATCATGGTAATGTAACGCCGTGTCGTCTGTGTATTCGTTTTACTGTCTGATGGCCTGTTTTATGAGGCTGTTGCTGGGTAATTAATGTCTTGTATTGTTTTCTCATTAATGGATAGCGGAGGATTTTAGGTATTATTATTCTTTTCTAGCGCCCGTTTTGATACATGCTTCTCGTTGTTTCAAGATTATACGCAATATATTTTCTAAAGATAACTTTGTTTGCAGGATAAGAATTAAGTACTGAGCTTGTTAACGATAGACGAAAAGATTATTAACCCCCCCCCCCTCCACTCCATTTCTTCCCATAAGTGAGTGACAAAAGAAAGAAAAAGAAAATATAGAACAGATATGGACTAAGATAAGTCAGAGTTGTCAAAACGTTACGTAGCACTAATAACGGGTGGCCAGGCGGGCTGTCACGGGATAGATGGTCCTTTCGACCAGGCGATATAATCAAAGTGACGAGGCAGGCCCAAGGTCCTAACCCTCTTCCGGTCAATTCTTGAATTTTCTTCGCTTTAGAATTCGGTTATTATTGGTTGTCCTTACTGTTTACCCGATCTATCTATTTCATCCATTTTTCAGTTTCTGTTCCACCTGATAAGGCAAACAAGTAAATGATGAAAATAAAGACTAACAAGCTTCCTGTGAGGCCAATCGTACTCTACTGAGCCTTTCTCTCTGTGATTCTCTACATTTTTTTTTGCTTTTTAACTAAATATGTTCTATATATAAATAAATAATTTCATGAAGCATTGTATAACATCCAAAGTAGACAAATTGTACGAAAACCAGAAATAGTAAGTTTTATTGATAGCAAAAAAGAATATCTCCATTATTTTTATAAAACGACTACTTTCAATGTAGTAGAGACAGTACTCTAGAAATGTTTTCCATTCGTAAATACAAACTCATGGTAGACGGTTGTTTGCTTTCGCATTTTTCATTTTCGTCCATAATATAATATTCAGTCCCGGCTATTACATATTTCTAAACCTTTGACCCATCAACATCCTGGCCAATGGATGACCGGAACCATAGTAACTCTATATCCACATACCCAAATCAATCCATGGTAAAAATAGATTAAGCCGGCTACCAGCACGCTTAGACATAAGGCCGTGTATTTGTCGTTGTTTCCTTGCCCTATAATCCTTGTACGTCTCGGCTCTTTTATCATCTTATACAAACTTTTTTTCATCAGTGTCAGAGAGTTTAGTATTATCTTTACAGCGGCCATTGCATTTGTCATTTTATAGAGCATGGCGCTTTTTTTATTTCTATTTTCAACTAGATCTCTTCTTTGTAATTTTTTCCTCTCCGTTTCTTACACTCTTGTTGAGGATAACCCTTTTAATGAAAAGTGTTAATGTCAGTGCAATGCCCGAAAATTGTTTAAACATGCAACTTTTTCATAGAGTTAGAAGTTTTTATTAAAAAAGAGCAAGGCAAAATAGTCTTTATTTCATAACCAAAAAATATACAGTATAGAGACTTAATCCAATCCTTTCACATTTTCCTTTTATGTCACCTTTATTAGAAGTCTTTTTGTTTTTAACTGAGGTCAATATTCGGAGAGAAAACATCAGCTCTCTGTTTATGAAGCGCAGCTTGGAGAAAAAAAAAGACGAAAAAGAGAGATGATAGCATCTGTACACCGAACTTACAGACCTTCATCATCGTGAACACAAGGTTGAAATCATAGCCGCTCTGATAATAAAGTGGTATCTTCAATGTTACATTTCCCAAGGGAAGGGGAAACTACTCCCAAAGTGTAGGGATTTTTTCTCGCTAGGGGAGCAATAAACTGCTTGTAATACTTTGGTGCTTTCCAAGAGTCCATGAAGATTTTTCTTCTTTTTTTTCCTAAAGGAATTGATCTGTTGATCAGTCAGCTCAGGATGACCAGCCCTTTTCAACAAATGTCAACACCCGTTTCTAAAAAAAAAAATCTGTCAGACTTTAAGAAAATGGAGGCTTGAAAAAGAATAAAGAAATAAAGCATGCAAAGAGACAGGATGGAGGAGAAGAGGAGCAAACGAGGAGAAAAGACGTAGGAATAGAAATTGTGATGGTGGTGATGGGTTAAAAAATATATGAAAAAAAATAAGTTCATACTAACCTTTTCAACACGGGGTCTACTTCAAACAGAATATTATTATGCAAAATCTTCAAAATGTACGTCTTCTTACTCCAAATGAATCAGGTTTCAGTGAACTAACATATTATACCAAAAGACGGAATTCAAAAGTCTGAATTTTAGACTTTTGGCATATGTCAGTCCATTGGAACCTGATTTATCTTGTAAAAGATTTTGATGTATCTAGCTAGTTCAGAGAATACACTTAGCAGCAGTGAAAGGGTTAAATAAAAAGACATATTGAATAATAAGAAGATGAATCATGCAGGATATAATGACTTGCTCGACATAGTTATCAAGTACATTTCACATTTCATGAGGCAATGGCTCTGAGACCGATCTCTCTTTCTGTTAGATGAAGGTTTGTTTTTTGTTTTTGTTTTTTTTTATCGAGAGTTTTAGGGTGCTTTCACTGCTAAG
The DNA here is from genome assembly GCA_031471865.1 of Melibe leonina. Taxonomy (NCBI): domain Eukaryota; kingdom Metazoa; phylum Mollusca; class Gastropoda; order Nudibranchia; family Dendronotidae; genus Melibe; species Melibe leonina. The sequence continues at coordinate 4,227 of JAUEKZ010190741.1, read as the reverse complement.
GTCATATAAGCCCTGGGTAAATAAGATGATCGTTTAGTTTTTAAAAAAAATACTTTGACCCTGCCAGAGAGATGACTTTAAAGGGAAAAATATCATCACTCAAATACGGTGACAAAGAGATGATTTATTACAAGAGAGAAAAAAATAGCTCTCACCATCACAAAGAATGACGCACTAACAGTGATGGCGACAAACCACATCAGCATTATGGTCCACGAAGACCCAGGATATTCTACCACACTTTGTGTACAAAAGTACTCAGCACTTCAAGATAGAAAGTGACACTACGATTAGGTACAACAAGGTTAAACATACGTCGTGATCATAAATCTGTTTGGACAACACACAAAATCAAGATTCAGCTAACAGATACACAACAGCTATGTGTGTATGCTTTTTTAAGGGAGAGGGCTGGAAAAAGTAAGATGATAGGTAAAGCCAAAAGACAAACGTTTTGCCCATTGGAGGGACCCGCCAACCGCCCACGTTATGTATCGATCTATCTATATATCTATCTGTCTATCTATCTATCTATCTATCGACCTACATATCTATCTACCTATCTATCTATCTATCTATCGATCTATCTATCTACCTATCTACCTACCTACCTACCTACCTATCTATCTATCTATCTATCTACCTACCTACCTACCTATCTATCTATCTATTCATCGATCTATCTATCTATCTATCCATCTATCTATTTATTTATCTATCTTTCTATCTATCTATCTATCTATCTATCTATTTATCTACCTATCTATCTATCTATCTATCTACCTACCTATCTATCTATCTATCGATCTATATATCTATTTGTTTATCTATGTAAATATCTATATTAACAGATCCTTATGGCAGTCTATCTTTATGGTGTGTATATTCATATTTCACTCCAATATGGTTCGTAGATTATAATCAAATATCTCCTTATGCCAGTAAACAGACCGTTCTCTCGAATTATTTCTCGCTTACGTGTTTACCACACAAGACAGCCCCGTGCCTTGCAGAGAGTATCATTCTAAGTGTCGGACTAATAAACAAGTAAGAAACAGAGACAGCAAATCAACGCTCTGAAGAGGCACTGAAAGGAAAGAGGCAAATGACAGGCTGGGTATTTCTATTAATTTATGTGTATATTTTCGTAACAATAGCAATAAAGCATTTCTCCTTTCGGTTAACCATTTCCTCGAGCATTTGCCGCTTTCTTGTTTCACAAGGCAGTAGAATACAGATTGTTTATTTTTTTTTTGGTCAATGTACTTAATTATCCTTACCCTAGATTGTTATATGGGTTAAACGGTCTGGTAAATAAATAGTAACGATGGACACGAGCCAGTTCTGGGTCCGATACCTGCAATGATAGCAAATAGCCGATACGTACCGGACAGTACACTGCATGCTGACCATTCAGTATTCACCCTTTCAATGCTGAGGTCATTTCCTAACCCTTTCACAGCCAGGTCTGATTCTAACCCCACTGAAATATGCAAAACCTTTAAAATGTATGTGTTCTTATACCACATAAATCAAATTTCAGTGAACTGATTATCAGACTTTTTGCATATTATGTCAGTTCACTGAAATCTGATTTATTTTGTATAAGAACAGACACGTTTAGGTGTCCGTAGCAGTGAAAGGGTTAAGCTGCTAAGTAGATATCAACATCTTCAAGGTTTGCCTGTTTGCCCTACTCCAGATAAATAACATTATTTTTCAAAATTTGCATGTTCTGTTTGGTAAGAACTGGACCCCGCAGTGAAAGGGTTAATAAGCCAATTAGCTTTTTGGAGCATACCCAGCGTACTACAATTAGTTGTGAAGAGATTTACTGCTAGTCCCGAGTTATGTCTTTTTCTCCTCGTTATTGCTATCAGGTTTTTTTTAAATTTATATTTGTTTTTTGTTGTCTTCATCAACGTTTTCTTCTTCTTCTTTTTTTTTTCTTACTCTTCGGCGTCATTGTCGTTATTTTTTTCTTCTTCTTCTTTTTCTTCTTCTTCTTCTTTTTCTAGTTATAAAGATAACTCCATAAGTTTGTCTAGGTATCCTCTCTCTCTTTCTCTCTATATCTCTCTCTTTCTCTCTCTCTCTCACACACACACACATACACACACATATACACACTGCTCTCTCTCTCTCTCTCTTTGTTTTTCGTTGAGTCTTTATTTGGTCACCCCCCTCTTCTCCTTATATACTCAGATTTTATACAGCTGCCACTAACTAAAGACATAAAAGTCAGTCTTCTTGTTGTTGCTGTCATTATAGGAAAAAAAATGAATGACATGTTCTCGTGGTATTATTGCTAGGCTGTATTTTTTTGTTGTTTTTTTTTTGTTGGTTTTTTTTTGTTTTTTTTGTTATGATTATGATTACCATTATCATTATAATAATTGATATTATCATTATTATCATTTTTATTATTATCATTTCCAGTATTAGTATTATCATTATTCTTATTCTTGATATCCTTCTTCCTCTTATTATTATCATTATCATCATTACAGCCGTGAAGAAATCAAGCCATTGTGCCAGACAGGATCAAATTTCTATGCACCAGCCTCCTTGTCGAACATGTGAATGACCAGGCTATTTAATACGCGCTGAAAGGAACATTACGAACACAGATTTGAACAATCCTTCCCAGACATCTCGCTCGTATTTCACGGTTATTCGACACTGATAATTGAATGGGTAATAATGTAACAGGCACACACGAGCACGAATCCACTGAAATCTCCCAACTTGTAAATAGAACGAAATGCGATGGGTCAAGATTCAAAGAAATATCAGCATCTATTGAACTCACACCTAAAAATGATGCTATTGAAATAATAATATCAATATAGATAGTGTTGGTGTGAACAACCAAAATGATGTCTTATTCTTTGAGTCGAGATTTGTCTTCACCCTTTCACAGCGAGATCTGAATCTAACCCAATTGAATTATGCCATATGTTGAAAATGTATGTGTTCTTATAGCAGATAAATCAGATTTTAGTGAATTGTCATACTGATATCTGATTTATCTGGTATAAGAACAGACAAATCTGGTGTCTTTAGCAATGAAACGGTTAAGAGAGATAAGATTTGTAGTTCACCAGGTCTAATTGGAGCGATATTGATAATTGAATACCAGTGCGTTTATTATCTTTTAGCATCAGAATGCCCAAGTAGTTGCCCAAAAGACCCATTATTTTCTTCCTAGCCTTTGCAATTATATGTGTACACGCTAAGGCAAAAATAAATACGTTAAAGTTATAGATGTTTACAGAAATGTTCGTTACACAACAGGAAAAAAAATTAGTGGAATTGAGAGCGAGAGCGATGAATACAATGTCAATGAACTGACATATCCCCAATTCAGGCTTTTGACATATCCCAGTCCACTGAAATCGTATTTATCTGGTATGAGAACACGCAAATCGTGAAGATTTCAATGTATCTAGTAAGTAGTATGAGAATTAATCTTAGCATTGAAAGAGTTAGGCATAACCATAATATTACTGTTGGCGTCCGCCTGTCTTGAAATACAATAGAGTATTTACGCTGCCTTGTTAACCATTTAACTGCTAATGACACCAAAATCTTCAGGAATTGCCTGTTCTTATACCAGATAAATCAGGTTTCAGTGGTCTGAAATATGCCAAAAACCTGAAATTCAGGCTTTTGGCATATGTCAGTTCACTGAAATCTAGGCTTTTGGTATATGCCAGTTAAATTAAATCTGATTTATCGTTTATGAGAACAGGCAAGTCTTGAAGATTTTGGTGTCATTAGCTGTGAAATGGTTAACATGATATACCAGTGGTAAAATAAGACCTACTAGATCTTATTTGCCTAAACCTAGAGTTCAACCCAATTTCTCTAGCGTGAATTGGGCAAGGGTCTATTATTGCCACCCTCTCTAAAATGGTCGGTGTCTTTTTACTCCTGATTGAAGTGAAGCAATATCATCACATTTCCTTGCCTTGGAAAAGAATGAAGAGCAGCTGGTACCCTGTGATGCGTGGCAACCAGAACAATAACCACACCTCATTTTATTCTAAAATAAATCCCCTTTATACAGATCATCTTTATATTTACGTATTGTTTGTTGATATTTCTTTGGTGTTTTCAACAACTAAGTTGATATCAACACTAGAGTTTAATAAAAGGATAGGTTGGTTCAAATATCGGCCAGATTAAGTCCCTACAAGGTACGTTTGACTAAGAAGATTTGAT
>JAUEKZ010190730.1:0-12334 GCA_031471865.1 Melibe leonina | reverse complement strand
CTATCTATCTATCTATCTATCTATCTATCTATCTATCTATCTATCTATCTATCTATCTATCCATCTATCTATCTATTCTGTGTCTGTCTGTCTCTCCCTCTTCCCCCTCTCTGTGTGTGTGCGCGCGCGTGTGTGTCCGTGTATTGAATTGATTTGGCCTAGATTTGATATAGGAAGTCAGATTAACACAGAGATGAGACAGATTAAGAAATTGTGTGTTTGTGTAGATAGCCTGTTGGTGGCTGATGATTGGGCGGACATATTATACTGCTTCTGTGTTTTAGATAGGAATAGAGTATTAGGTTATTCTGAAGTTACGGGATTAATTTTTTTATTGGGGGTATTTATTCTTGTTGTTGTGTAAAACAAACCTGTTAATGAGTAGTTACTAGTCTGTCTCACCTCGGGCTATTTGATTACTTATCTCCTTGGCTACTTCAATATATTTTTGTGATACAAAAGAGGCACGTCTTTAACCCTTTCACAGCAAGGTCTGATTAAAACCCAATTGAAATATTAAAAATCTTGAAAATGTAGATGTTCTTTTACCAGATAAATCATATATCAGTGAACTGACATATGCCAAAAGCCTGAATTGGCATATGTCAGTTCACTGAAATCTGATTTATCTGGTAAAAGAACAGGCTAGTCTTGAAGATTTTGGTGTCATTAGCAGTAAAAGGGTTAAGGTTTTGATGTCTCCAGCTAGTAGTTTGAGAAATAGCCTTAGCAGTGAAATGGTTTAATTGCAGCAAATACTCAAAAATGGACCATAGTTAATGGCTTCATGTAAATACGTTAATTTTTTATTATTTAATGTGTTGTTTTTTTCCTTGCAGATGTGCTGACCCAGAACCTTTGCCCTCTGACCTCTGACCCTTAGCCATGGGAGCCTGCTACTCCAAGGGTTCAGCCTCTGCCAAGCACCTGAAGGGCAAACCGCCTAAAAGCAAGAAGCACCCAGCCAGCAGACATAGAGAAGAATCGGCTGGCTTGATCCAATCAGAAGATGCCGATAAAAAACTGAATGCCACTTCTTTGGAAGTAGAGGAAACATCCACTTCCGAAACCCAGGACAGCTTTGCCATTCCGACGTCTGCGGCATTTCCTGACCTGGTTTCGGGGCTGGAGATGCAAAATGGGGACACATCTTTGGCGGACAAAGGGGTGGCTCCCTCGGACAGCGGCATAGAAAGTCTGGGACTTGTGACTCAAGAGGAACTCTTTTTAAATGAAGAGGCGCCTAGTCTGTCTACGAGGATTGAACGTTTGAGCAGAGGTTCGTGCCACAAGTGTGGTAACTTCAGGCTGGAGGACAATGCGCTCACGGCATTGTTGGCGGACACGTATTGCTTGTGTGGGCCCCGACAGGCGGGCAGACCCACCGTCAACCCGGACTGCCAGACCCATGGGGTGAAGAAGAACTTCAAAAGGAGCATCTCCATGCCGGTGAAGTGCAGCCTGGACAACAGCCCCAAGAGATCGAATCTTAAGAAATACGACAGTGAAAGAGTTGAGAAAAATCTGCGTGTGTCTCTCAATGACCATTTAGATCAAGTGGAAACTTTTGACTGCGCAAATTCTGAAGATGTTCAGGCGCCTTTAGCACAGTTCGATTCCTACGACACTGTGTTGAATGAATCTGCTGTGTCGCAGAAACGTTTGAGTCGAAGAAGTTTGCTCAGTGAGATTTTGGACATCACCGACTCCATTTGTAAATGTGACTTTTACTCGAATGAATTTTGTAGTGTACAGGAGAATTCTAATTCTGGGTATGTTTCTAAAGGCGCTGTGCGGGAGGAGGGAAAATCAAATAGTGGTGGTGGTGGTGGCGATAATTTGAATGACACTCTGGATTCGTTGGTCCTGTCTGGGAGTTCGTGTTCCATCCTGGAGGTGTCGTGTGAGAACAATTTGACGTCTGCGGAATTGCCCACCAGCAAATGTGTCAGCACTAGTCTCTCCAAGTTTGTGACCTTTGCCAAAGCAGGGGAGATAACGACCTCTGACCAGGATCGGGTGGTAAAGGATTCAGGGTGCCAGTCCTGTCCCATCTCTCCGGTGAAAAGGGCGAGCACCAACAATGCCGTCTCGATCCACAACAGTTTCTCCGAGTCGTCCGGGGTGGACATGCACAGCGCAGACCTGTCTGGATCCATGCTCACATCGCAGATGAAAGGTACCGAGTCATCTCTCTGTCAAACGTGCCTGGCAGGGTCAAAGTCTGGCTATTCTTTTAACTAGCTTATCTTCTTACTTACCTCTGGGTGCTTATATGACCATAGCAGTTGCAAGTGCCCTAAAACAATCAATAAAGAAACGAAGAAAGTGACCGTACCACCAAAAAAAAAAAAAAGAGTTCCCTTGATAAAAAAATTTATTATAATATGAATTTCTCAGTTTCCAATTTTTAGTAAAATGCGCTTAATCAGAAAGAAATGTATGGAAATGTTATTTTGTTCCACAAGTCTCATCACACAATTTGTAGGTGATGTAGTAGGAAAGTTATGTATCCGTTTGTGCAAAGTTACTTTTAAAATTTTTGTTTTCAGCTTTCTAACTTACTACTGTGTCATCACAAAATAGATCAATTATATCCTCCCCTCCTTTCCCCTTTACCCTCTGTCTCACCCTCGCTCCCCCTCCCTCTTACCCTCTGCCTCACCCTTCCTCCTCATCCCTCTCTCCTCCCTCTTACCCTCTGCCTCACCCTTCCCCCCTCCCCTGTCACCTGTCATCCCTCCCTCATACTCTCTGCCTCACCCTCACTCCCCCTCCCTCTTACCCTCTGCCTCACCCTCACCCTCACTCCCCCTCCCTCTTACCCTCTGCCCCACCCTCCCTCTTACCCTCTGTCTCACCCCTCCCCCCTTCCTCATACCCTCTGCTTCACCCTTCCCCCTTTCCCTGCCATCCCTCACCCCTCCCCGTCATCCCTCCCCCCTCCCAGAGTGTCTATCCAGAAGTAGAGAGCTGTTGATGAGTGCTGCCAGCTATGAAGCTGTGGATGTCGTCACGGAGGATGACCTGGCCAGTGTGGACATGGACAGTCTGAGCAGGGTTACCTCCCTCTCCTACTGCAGTATCCGGTGGGTACCATTGTCTCATTCTGGTCTGGTCTCATTATTGTCTGGTTTCATTATTGTCTGATCTCAATATTGTCTGATCTCATTATTGTCTGATCTCAGTGTCTCAGTCTCTGAAAACTCTCAACAAACAAATCCGTCTCTCATCTCATTATTGTCTGGTTTCATTGTCTCATTATCTGATTTCATTGTCTGATTGTCTCGTCTGATCTCATAGTCTGACCTGATCTCATGTTATTGTCTAGTTGTTTGATCTCACTGTTACGTCTCGTCTGGTCACATTGTCTCATGTCATTGTCTCATCGGTTAGAGAGTGTCCCCTCCAGCCTGGCGGTTCAGGTGCCTGTGTCTGTGAAAAATCTGTACAAACCATACCTCGGTTAAAAAAAAAAAAAAATATTATTGGTTTTATTACCTTCAAGCTTGTTTTGTTTTTTCTCAGCTTGTCTGATCTTTTTATTTATTTTTCATTATCATGCCAAGATTTATTCGATGTACAGTTGTTTTTTTAAATTTTTAAAAAGAAATAGGTAATAAATGTCGGATTGAATGGTTTGGAGTGATTATTAAGCAATATTTAGTCTCTGCAGATTTTAATGCAGTTGGTTTCAATTTTGAGTTTTTTACAAGAATACCGCTATACTTTTTTTTCCTGGTCAGTTTTTAATTTGGCATAATTTGTGGTTATCTTTAAAGTGTTTTTGTTGGTAGCTTGATTGTTGATTATATTATGTTATCTGTCTGGCCTGACCCCAATTTGCAGACAACTGCTGGAGAGCACAGAGGATCTTGTGGAGCCGCTGAGCACAGTGCGTCGTATGACCATCGGTGGTGAGGACTGCGTCATCATCCCCACACAGACCTACCGGCAGATGCAGTCTGACTTGAGCATGCTGAAGGAGCAGCTGGTGTGCCTGTCCTCACTCCTACAGGAGGTGTGTGGTGACAGTGCAGGCAGGGTGCGTAGTGCACGGCACGGCATGGAGTGTACACGCACGCACACCACACAAACACACTCACAACCTACGCGCTACTCTTAACCCTTTCACTGCAGGGTCCAATTCTAACCTACGAAATAGAAAATGCAAAATCTTGAAAATTAAAAATTGACTTGTTGTTATACCAGATAAATAAGATTTCAGTGGATTGACATTTGCCAAAAGCCTGGCATATGATATGTCTGTCCACTGAAATCTTATTTTATCTGGAATGAGAACAGGCAAATCTTGAAATCTAGATAGCAGCTTAAGAAATAACCTTAGCATTGAAAGGGTTAACTACGCATGCTGCCTGCATTGAGTGTGTCTGATTTGGTTTAGCTACGATATCATCATATTCATTTCCGTTACACCAGCAGTGCTTCCAACCATCAGTTTTTATTTTTACCGAAATCCGTACATTCTAGCAATTTCTGACTGTTTACTATCCATTTTCCAAGCGTATGGATGAAATTTCAGAAAAAAAAAGGATACACCTCCTTGCCAGGCTATCTTTCAAACAGACCCTCGGCAGTTTTTCTTACTTTTTTAATTTGGGTGTTAGAAGCACTGAAGATGTGACCTCATACTCGTTGAGATTGGAGACATTCTATCTTAACCCTTTCACAGTGGGGATCTAATTCTATCCAAACAGAATACGTAAAATCTTCAAAATTTAGGTGTTCTTTCACCAGATAAATCAGATTTCAGTAAACTGCTATTCAGGCTTTCGGCATATGTCAGTCCACTGGAATCTTATATTTATCTGGAATAAGAACAGGCAAATCTTGAAGGTTTTGATATCTAGTTTTAAGCCTAAGTATTAGCCTTAGCATTGAAAAGGTTCAATACCATTACAATGGGGTATGGGGATATTGTAGGAAAGTGGAAGGAATTCATTGTCTGCATTTGTAGGTTGTTTGGCTGAGACCTTTCAGGGCGGTATACAGTGAAGATAATCTCCCGCCAATTGGTGGAATTCCACCATTTTTGCCTGCTGCCAGATTTGTTCCTCTTTTATTATCGTCAAAATTCAAATGGGACGACAGGGGAGTTATTGTTGGTTTTGCGTATATTTCTGAGGTGCAGATAATTGTTACGCCATTTTGAGAATTTGCTGTTATCATCACTGGTATTGGGAGTGTATTAAACTCATAGCTCTACCATAGACTAGCCCACCCACTGTTCAAGGATGCAAAGTGTTTAATGTAAGTGTTTGAGGGGTCTTTTATCGGGGTGTGGTTTTGAATGTTTCTGACAAAAGTTTTAGACTGCCTGTGCAACAGGATCTGATTACAGTATGCGAGTCATGCATAATGTTTCAACGTTGCAAGCATCATATATGATATTATATATATATATATATATATTTATATACTGTTAGTTATAATGAACTGAATGACTATGAAACTGAAGATTGCAAACTTTATTCACAGGCAACCAAAAACACAACATTACATTTTGACAGTCATCAACCAAGAGCCCTGCTCAAAACTCCTACTCTGGTATCGTTTTCTCAATTACCGTAAAAAAAAAAAATATATAACACACACCATATATACTGTATATCTTTTGTGTTACTGTGAACGTTTGCACATTGGTGTGCAACGATTTTTAGTTTTCACCCAGTAATCAATATAATTTGTGCACACATTATTTCCTTCTTTTTTCTGGGGTTTTTTTTTGGTTGACTTTTCCAGGCAAGAATATTTGGTACGGCAAGGGATATCCATCCCTCGTACTGCGACGTCTACCAACTTTTGTTTCTTGTGTATCAGCACTGTATTTATGATGTTATGACACACCGACATATCTGAATGTGTTCTCTGTACCACTAAACTACAAACCCTTCCATCTTGTAACATCTTGTAATGATATATTTTCTTTTCATCTGTTCTTTTCTACGTTCATTTTGGTTCTCAAGTGTTCCCCTTATTTTCATGACAGTATGGGTTTACTGTAGCCTGTATCTGTAAATAAAGACATTGGTTTGATTCTTTTTTTCCCCCCATGCTATCCCTGTTTGTTTTCATGCAAGTTTCAATATCTTCTTTCCTGGCTACTAACTCCTCATACTTTTAAAATTGATACAGTTTTCAAAATCTTTTCTCCCTCCTAGTATTTCGCATTGTGCTAATTATGCTGACATGTCACATGTTACCTATTTTAGAATGTTTTACTGTCTGTTTTCATCATGTTCAAAATGATTTGGCTAGGGTCTAAATAAAGGCTTTTCATGTAAGATAAATAAAAAAGTAAATACTCACTTTCAAAGCAGAAAACAATACTGTCATTAATAGTTTTTATTCATTTAAAGTAAATTGAGTAAAGTACAAGCCCTGAGAGGAGGGGGGAAACTTGTGACACACCCAGAGCCAGGTGTGAACGGAATCGATTCCTTCCTTACTCAGCCAGGTGTCAAATGGAGACAAAACCATCATTTGGCATGGAACAGTAATCTAATATACAGGCATCCTCCTATCAAGAGAGTGGTAACCATTCTCACAGCTTTTCTCTGCAGAAAACGGGATGTATTCTCTGGCTCTAAGGGGTGGTACACTAACAAGAACTTGTACTTGAAACTCTGAGACTGTTAAGTAGTAGCTTTCCAATAGAATTTTTGACGGATACAAGAATACAAGATTTTCTTTTCCCTTCACTGTGAGACTTAATTTTTAACAAACATTGACGACTATTTTTATTTTTTGGATCTTTTCTCTTAGGATTCTGTGGATTCTCGTAGCAGGAAGTCGCTGTCGTTTTGCTCGGACCAAGATTTGACTTTTACGCAGAGACGGTTGGGGTTCAGATCGCAGGAGTTTGTTGATTCTTTGCCAGACGACCAATGAGAAAGCTTGTGTCTTCATGAACGAAATGAACAGCATGTTGTGTACATCTTATTGTACGACGTTTTTGTCTTGTACTGTTTTCATGACAATGGTGTTTGTTTCATGATATTTTTACAAGGACTAAATTGCCATTGCAGGGATTTACCTTTGGATGACCAGCTGATCAAACCTCTTTAGTCGCACCTCAAATGTTTTGCACGCCATAATTGCTGTGAAATCCTGGTAGATCAAACCTCAATGTCACTTTAAATGTTTTATCGGCTGGTTGTTTGCATTGTTGCTGTGAAATTGTGAAATGTTGCATGCAAACCTCTGAAGTAGTTCAAATAACTTCTAGAAGAATCTCTGCTTCTGAGGTTTTCACACCATGTTTTACCAGAACTAGCACTTCAGTGTGGTCGGCCAGTCGTGTATCTATAGCTCTTGCTGGCTCGAAGAGCTTTCACTGGAGGTTTGAATTGAGAATGCCATACGATACTACTACATAGCTCTTGTTGGCTCGAAGAGCTTTCACTGGAGGTTTGAATTTAGAATGCCATACGATACTACTACATAGCTCTTGTTGGCTCGAAGAGCTTTCACTGGAGGTTTGAATTTAGAATGCCATACGATACTACTGCATAGCTCTTGTTGGCTCGAAGAGCTTTCACTGGAGGTTTGAATTGAGAATGCCATACGATACGACTGCATAGCTCTTGTGTTGTTGACTGGATGGAAAACAACATCTACCCCTTTAACCCTTTCAATGCTAACGACACCAAAACCTTCAAGATGTGCCTGTTCTTATACCAGAGAAATCAGATTTCAGTCAACTGACATATTAATATTATGCCAAAAGTCTGAATTTCAGACTTGGCATATGTCAGTTAACTGAAATATGATTTATCTGGTCTAAGAATACGTTAGTTTGGAAGATTTTGCATTATCTGCTAGTTTACAATCAGACCTTGCTGTGAAAGGGCTACCATTAAAAATATTTGACAAGCAGTAGAGTTTTTTTTTCTTATGGAGCTCTAAATGGCCAAGTCCTTGACTTCAGTCGTTATGAAGTCAAATATTATAGTATATTATTGTTGGGTCGTGGGTAGTTGAAGGGGTTGTGCTTACTTTGACTGCCATTGCATGGGTAGTTTTACGAGGTACAAGCCTTAAAGTCTGATCAAAGTATTATAAAACAAGACTATAACTATAATTATCATACGTATTATTTCCAAACTGTTAACATAAAGGATAAAATTAACAATTTATTTAAAATACCAAAAGGACCACATCATGTTTTGCAGTAGACATTCCAATTTTAGCTGTTGTTGTTTTGTTTTTATATATATATATATATATAACAGCTCAAAAGTAATTTTTTAAAAATAGTTTTATAAATATGATGATAAAAATAATAAGTTTTGCGTAGCAGATTTTCTTGTCTGTTTTCCACTCACAAGAGGCCTTAGTGTTAGAGATAACTTATTATATGAAATGAATGATCAAAGTGCGATATATTATATATTCATTTTTTTTTTTTTTATACCATTGGATGAAAATTAAAATGCACTACAACTCAGCTAATTTACATCCATACTGGGTTGGTATGCTTTTAAGGACAGGGATGGCCTTGATTTGCGACACCCTGCTGCCAAGCAGAGATAATCAGCCAATGAGCATTTGTGAAAGTGTGCAGGAAATGAACTTGTGTGATGAATCTCTAAAGGATTTTATTGGTTACTAATTATTGCAACTTAGTTCACTTTTCTTCCAATGGTTGGCCAGCCCTGACTAGTGGCATGTGTACTCTACCTGTTTGACTTTTTCTGTATTCACTTGCTCACCAAACTGTCCTTCGCATACAGCAATATGGTAATATGGGAGTTTTTGTCCTCTGGTTGTATTTCTGCATCGTAGGATTTTTAGACGGGGATGATGCAGAAAGAAATATGGTTCATAATGTGTCTGCATTGAAAGTGTGCGCTGGTTTCTGGACGCAATGACATGAGGGATTTATTGATGATTTTAAAGATATTTAAAAATTAAATAACGCAATACTCCTTACGTTGCAAAAGTGGAGTTTCTTCGATTTATGTTGTATATGATGATTGTACTGACTCTTATTCATTTGAATATCTGGGAACATTGTTTATTGTTTTGGTAGACCGGTCTTTGATGTAAGATTTTCTTGCTTTTATTCAACAAAATGGCAATTTTGTTGTTGTTGCTGGTTTTACATTGCATAGCGTTATTTTAATTGATCTCATAATTTCTCTTACATTGTTTCATACACGCTAATTTATTGAAACTTTACCTACACCTTTTTTTCTTTTCGTTTATGTTCCTATAAATGTGTGCAGATCTTACTCTCTATGTCATATTTAATATCAGCCATGGAGGTAGCAAGACTGACACTGATATGGGCAGAGTAGTAAGTCCTTTAGAGCCTGATGGCCAATGGAGCCGGAGCTTATCCCGGTATCTGTAACGTGAAGCAGACTAATGAAAATAGTTGTGAACCTCTGGATAGGACGCTAGTCTATCGCAGATTACTTTCCCCAACCCAAGTTATGAATTAGTACCCCTGGGTGGGGTGAGGCAAATTTCTTTGCCCAAGGAAAAACCGAAGTGCCACTGGTAGGAATCTAACATGGAGCCCCCAGGTTCTGTGCTGCGTCGCTACCAGTTTGGCCACTGCGCCTCCCGATATGGGCAGAGGTTGTCCATTTATTTGTGACCATACAGCTTTGTTTGCTTCTTCTCTGCTTCTATTTTGTTTATGATCCAATGGAACTCTGATACTACAAACTGCCACAGGAAAGGAAAAAATGTTTTTTTTTTTTATCATAATTCATTATATCTGTTGAATATTGTATGGAAATAATGAAGCTAAGCTTGAGAAGAAATAGGACATTGTAATTTTATTCATATTTCTTGTACTGTAAATGTAAAGCACCTGGAGCCTATTAACCAGAGGGTAGGGTGAAATATAAATTATTTTTTAAATTATTATTATTGTTATTAGTAACCCTTTCACTGCTAAAGACACAAAAAATCGACAATATTTGCCTGTTCGTATAGCAGATAAATCTGATTTATCTGGTATAAGAACACGTACATTTTCAAGATTTTGCACATTTGAGTTGGGTTAGAATCAGACCCCGCAGTGAAAGGGTTAAATAGGGACACGTAAATGTGCTGGTTATATCTGAAAGATTATTGTAATGTTACCATGTATTCTTTCTACAGTGCCACTGAGTTTGCATTAAACCTCATCTTTACATTTGATGGGATAGAGTAATTAAACAAGAAAACTTGTTTATTGAGGGGTTGGTAGGTTTCTAATGTGGGAACGTTACAAGAGGAGACATTGCTAGGGTAATTGTAATAGGGCTTGTTGTGGCTGGCTGGATGTGCACTGTCATTTGATACTTATAAGCAGATTATGAAAATACTGATTAAATTAATGTCTTGTTTTTTGGGTTTTTTTTTTGTTTTGTTTGCAAATGCCTATGTACAAAAGTCATAGTTGTTCCTTGCCTATTTATGCAATATCACTCAGTATTATCATCAAAGTAACACACAGGTTCTGTGTGTTTTCTATTGTGCCTCAAGATATTTCAATGAAATTTGAGACGCAAATCATTGTAATTATGTTGAGTTGACTTTCAGTTTTATTAGAGGATCAAATTAAATCATTACTTTGAAGACTTCCTTTTGTTTAAATTAAACAGCTGTTATTATTATTAGAGAGTTGGCTACAAAATTTACACCTGATATTGAAACAAAATGGCATGCCTTTTTATCTTAGTATTAACCCTTTCACTCCCACGGTTATTTCTCAAGCTACTAACTAGAGACATCAAAATCTTTAAAATGTGTCTGTTCTTGTATTATATTAATATTAATAATAAGATTTCATTTCAGTGTACTGACACTGACATATGCCCCAAAGCCTGAAATTCAGGCTTTTGGCATATGTCAGTCCACTGAAATCTTATTTTAGTTTAAGAACACTGGAATCTTGAACATTTTGTATATTCTGTTTGGTTAGAATCGAACCTTGCAGTGAAAGGGTTAGTATAAGTGTAACATTTTTTTTTCTGTTTCACCATATATTTGCTGTAGATATGTAAACAAAATTCTTTCAGCATTTTAAAGGCATGATATCAAATTGTAGGTGTTGCATTTTGAAGTAATGTTATCAAATTGTAGGTGTTGCATTTTGAAGTCATGTTATCAAATTGTAAGTGTTGCATTTTGAAGTCATGATATCAAATTGTAGGTGTTGCATTTTGAAGTCATGATATCAAATTGTAGGTGTTGCATTTTGAAGTCATGTTATCAAATTGTAGGTGTTGCATTTTGAAGTCATTTTATCAAATTGTAGGTGTTGCATTTTGAAGTCATGTTATCAAATTGTAAGTGTTGCATTTTGAAGTCATGTTATCAAATTGTAAGTGTTGCATTTTAAAGTCATGATATCAAATTGTAGGTATTGCATTTTAAAGTCATGATATCAAATTGTAGGTGTTGCATTTTAAAGTCATGATATCAAATTGTAGGTGTTGCATTTTAAAGTCATGATATCAAATTGTAAGTGTTGCATTTTGAAGTCCAAACAGAATTGAATTCTAAAATTGACAAAATGGAGGATTGAAATATGCATGACTATGAAATTGTATGACTATGCTTTGATTTCTCTATCCTCGAAATGACTGTCCGTGTTACAGTGTGTTAGGTTTTACAGTGTGTTAGGTGTTACAGAATCATATGATGCATCCATCAGCTTTCAGTTTTAGCTTATCGCTTTGTCAATTATTTATTTATCTATTCTTCTAAGCAGAGCGCCTTTGAAAGTAGACCGACAGGGTCAATGTCTGGCTATTCTTTTAACTAGCCTATCATCTTACTTCCCTCTGGGCGCTTATATGACTATAGCGGTTGCAAGTGCCCTAAAACTCTCAATAAACAAACAAAAGTAGACGTGGCCATTTCCCCTTTGATATAATATTCTGGGCATAAAACTATCATTTCGCTTAGATTATCTTGGAAATGTTTTTTATAGCTAGGACTTATAATAATAATGCTTTGTCTTTGATAGATGCTGTACTCGCTATTTTGTAGTTCCCCCCTTTATTTTTATGCAAAGAAATTAATTGAAACTACTGTCGGCATTAATTGTTGTAAAATTGAACTATTTTTATTCAAACATTGATAAATATGTTACACCGTTAAACCACAATTTTTACTCAATTTTTGCAAATCTTATGGATTTATAACGCCAAGAATGAAATGTGTTGGATGGGGTTCATGTGCTCTATCTATCTAGTCATTTGTGTACTTAATTTATAATTAATGTGTAAATAACCATTTGATTGGAAGTGTTCCATGTAATGTAAATGTAAAAAAGTGTATACCAATAGAATCTCATGTTTTTCAT
>JAUEKZ010190719.1:0-10150 GCA_031471865.1 Melibe leonina | reverse complement strand
CCATTTTAGCAGTTGCACAGCTTTGCAACGGTTGAATGGAGAAGGAATGCTCAAAGGTCAAAGGGTAGAGATTTGAGTGGTGTTGATGTGGAATGAATGTCTAGACTAGATTAGATAGACTGAAGACTGATTTTGTCTCATGAAAATTGATAGACAGCTCATATCTTGTTTTCTGTTAGATTTCTAAATTATCTAGTCTAGATAGGCCTACCACTACCATGTTCAACTCAAAACAATCAAAGGCAAAAAAAAAAATTTTTTAGATAAAAGATTAAAAAAATAACTGAACATGAGCCTGACATTTTTCTTGCCACTTTCATAACTAATGAAGTAGAAAATTAAGAAGTATTGATTTAATGCTCTACACAGTCATGGGATATGTGTTGAGGTGTTGACAGATGTCGCAGTTGCCTCAAAATTAAATCTAAACAATCAAGATAAAAATCACATTGAAACAGATTTATTTCTGAGCTAAAAACAAATCACATTGTTTTAGACCTGTTCAATGTATTATATCCCCCCAAAATCTTCAGCAATGGGAATGATATAGTGCCCAAAATGGCTTTGCAGGTTAAGGATTTAAGATTATGTATAGAAGACGTCTATATATATTGATTTTTTATGTTAGATAATTGTCTTTTACTTTTAGTTAGGCACCATACATTTTGTATCTGAAAGATTTTTTTAACTTAGCCATGCATAGCTATATCACAGATAATTATGTCGTTATTCAGGGGTTTTCAATTATCACTAACAAACAAATTTAAAAATCGGGACTGGATATCAAGAGATTTTATTCAGGGGTGTCACTATCCAGGGGTTCGACTGTATTAAATTTCTCTGTCTTAAATGTAATGATTTGATAAGGGGCACATCTCAAACTATTCAATATGTGATCCATTTGGAAATTGTTTAATTTATATTCCGTAGGGATTGTTCTTCATTCAAATTAATTTATGGAATCATTCACAACTAAAAATAACATCTCCAAAAGTTTTCAGTTTCAAGAGCAATATTGACAAAGTTCTTCACCTCCTAAAATGATATTTTGACATATTTTGATGGGTGCATCAGTTCAGCTTGATGAGCATCAGACTTTGCACTGAAGCTCCTGAGTTCGAGCCCCCTAATGTGCGAATGTAATCACCTAAAACATGCTTGCCTTGTCCTATGATAATACAGTGTTTCAATATTAGATATAGGTGTATAACAGTGTACACCTTTTTACATAAAGTGGTCTTTAGAAATGCAGTTTATTACAACATTATAGAGGGCATATAGGTCATCATTTCCAACCCTTATCCTCACATGTTATGTTTCATTTCTGTTTTTTCAATTCTATTAGCTAATTGTTGGTTTATTTTTCTCTTCACAGGAGGGGTCAGAAACTATGTTTTCGCATTGCAAAAGAGAACTTCTTGGTGTTAAAAACAGGTTTTAAGAGCCAACCTTCATCACCATCTTTATCCACACCTGTCTAATCTTTTGTCACTATTTCGCATTAGAAGGAACTTGATAAATTGTTCATAAATCTTCAAGATGGCAGATGATCCAGGTCACAAAGCTATGCTGTACTTTCTTGAAGTGCTTATGTACAGCAATGCACCAATGAGTATAAGTCAGCTGGCTGGAAGATTTGGAAGTCGTAATTTTACTTCAGAGATGCGCCAAAGTGCTGGCGGAAATGAAGCTGGCCTAAAGAAGTTTCTTTTGAAGTACCCCTCTTTGTTCTCTGTCAATGGCAACCTCGTGAGCCTGAACGATGGTACTGCCCTTGGGAGTAGTTTTCGTGAATCAAGTCCGTCTTCATCCTCGAGTCATTCCTGTCCTATTGATGTATCTGTTGAAACAGAGGCAGTTCAGTTCTTTCGGGGACGAATACTTAAAAAAGGGGACAAGTGGATACCGGTTAAAAGTCTTGCAGGCCATTTGTCCCAAGCGTCCGCTGAAATAAGAGAATGTGTGGGACCTCAGAATGAGTTCCTGGCCTGGTTGCATAAGCATCCACTGATTTTCGAAATCTGCGATGATAATGTATGTTTAAAAGATAACATTCGCTGTAATGCAGCGGATACCGACTATACCTCAGAGCCACCAGTCTTGCCTCCTACCACACCAAAGATCAAGCGACGTCCCAAGTCTATGGATCTGCCTGAGCCAGCTCGACCTGCAGGAGGCAGAACTGTGACCGTAGCTCCAGCCACTGTGCCAACCGTCTCTACCAATAAAGCTGGACCTGTGACCATGACTGCTAATGAATACAAGGCTGTGATGTTTATCAAAAACATTATACAGAAAAAAGGCGATATGAAAGTTAATAGTTTGTCTGGACATTTCAGTCAAGCTCCAGAGAGTCTTCGTAATACCATCGGATGGAGCAAACCTGAATTACACCAGTTTGTCTCAACCCATGATAATATATTCACCATTGGAGAAGATGAGGTTGTTTCAGTTATTAAAAATACTCGTCTCAATGTGATTATTACTGGGAGCAGACCTCATGTGCAGACCAAACCTGCTGTTAGTGGAAGAAAAGGGCAAGTATTTCATGTTGCAAAGTTATGGGGTATTATTGACCTCGGTATGCATGAGCATGTTTTCATCGACCGTACTATCTTTGGTAAGAATGTTGATGATCTGAACAAGCTTTTGAAAATTGGAGAGTGGGCTTATTTTGATGCCATTCCAGCACCTAAAGGTAGCAGGGCACGATGGCGAGCCACCAAAGTATGGAAAGAAAATGAGTCCATAGAGGAACTTATTGAGAAAGTTGCAGCCAAGCTTGATCTCCCAATTGATGGCATTCGCCGGGAGCCTCAGGCTCCACTCGGTAGCATGAATGATGAAATTAAAAAGATCTATCCAGACCTGGATGACAGCGCCTTGTCCAACGCAACCCCTCTCAACATTGGAGGAATAAAATACTCGTTTCAGGACGCTGCTCCTAGTGGAGCAGGTGTTGTCCCAGTGTGGAATTTTCAACATGTAGAATTGGAGGGAATGAAGGATGTTGATGAACTGAACTTCAGTGATGATGAAGGCGATCTCTCACCTCAGGTTTCCATGGTGGCTGAGAGACAACATATGAATCGGTCAGTCCTCTTGGATAGTCCCAGATCACCGAAGCATGAAGTTAGCCCCAGTGTGCCAAGTGTTAATGGTATTGGAGATAAAAAATTTGCAACCATTGGCTGTCAGACAATTGTTACAGGAGAAGTGTTGGCAACCCAACTTTTTCATGAAGACCTCTGATTGCCTTTATGATTTGTGATGAGTCTTTTTATTTTCACAACCGCAAAAAGTTTGAAATGCATGATCACATGTGTTTTCCAGGACAGTTTAGTCAGTGCAAGTAGATTTCCTATTTCTCTCCTTTGACTTAATCATAAAGTTTCCATGTCAGCATTTCAAAATGTTACCAGAAGCTCTATTTCATGGCAAAGATGTTTTATTCCCATATAAATTCAGTGTCTTAAAATTTTTGTCCGTAAGTCCTCACAATTTTCCATTATTATTAGAACAAGCATACAGCTGTATCATAGTGAACAGATTTTTCTTGAAGCCCCTTTTTTACAGTTTTAATTTTATTTAAGAATTGACTGATTAGTTAAAAATGATAGTTATTTTGTGAGTGTCTCTGGTGGGTGCTACATCTGTTTTTTTCTCTCTTTTAGCTTCACCTGTCATCCTACTTTATCCAGCACTCACTCCGAAGTCTTTTAACTAGCATACATACACAGCTAATTTGTGTCTGTTAGCGCAGTCTTGATCCTGCCTGGTTGTGCAAACAGATTTGTGGTCATTCCCCATGTTTTACACTGTGGTACCTTACTACAGGGTCACTACTTAGTCTCCCTGGCCCATGCTGCATGGTGTGGGTGGTAGCCATCATCTGTTAGTGTATCCTTCTCTATTGTGATTGTGAGAGATGATGCTTTTTTTTCCTGTGTAAATCAGCTCTTTGTGAACTTTTTAAAGAGATGATATTGCAAATCATCTTGAAATGTCTCAGGCAGGGTCAAAAGTCTGGCTGTTCTTTTAAATAATATTTATCTTACTTACCCATGGGCACTTAGAACTTTGCGGTTTTATGTGCCCTAAAACTGTCAATAGAAAAAATAAAACAAATATTGGCTACAGTGCTGTGAATGGTATTAATTCATTTTACTCTTTTAAAATTTTCTAATGTAAATCTATCTTGTTCCTGTTATCGACATGTGTTCTTGAAAGTTAACAGGGAGAGTTATGTATCTTTTCTTTTTCCCATGGACCCTTGGTAAATTTTGGTCTGTTCATTTGATGCTATACTCTTCGATCTATCCTGGGCAAGCTCCATGACGGCTGTGATGTGATGTGATAAAAATTCACAGCTTAAGACACTAGTGTGAAGCTTAACTAAACAAAGACTAATTTTTAAGTAGGCTTCCTTTCCCTGATTTGGTGGACTTTTAACTCATTTTGACATCATTGAGTCCCCTAACAGTAACAGTTAAAGGTTCACTTTTACATCTAGTAACTAAGATATGTTGTGCTTGACAAACTATTTATTTTTTTGGCCTTTTAACTTCTATCATAATTACAAGTCATTAGCCATGACTGAGAGTATTTTTTATGTTTGACTTTTTATTTCAGTCTTATTATTATTCAAAGGATTTTATAAACCTTGTTTTTATATGTTATCTACTGTTACTGTAAATTTTGTACTTCACTTTTTTTTTCATTTTGACGGAAAACATCAAAGAGGCAAACACTGATATATCTATTCCTTTTCACAGATCTTTCCATGATACTTGGTTTTGTATGATGAAGTATAGCATGGTACAGTGTATGATTTTGGCGTTATTGCTCTAGTAAGGATATTTTTGTTGTTGGTTTTTTGTTTTGTTTTATGTTGGACTCTGTTGGGTTTTTTTGGTAATGGTTTATTGTTGTTGGTTTTTTAAAAATTTTAATTTTTTTTTTGGTACAATTGTATTTGTTGTTGTTGTTTGTTAGGCAATAACTGAACCTGGAAATGAGAAAATAAATAACTTTGGAAATGGATGAAAGTTAAATAGAAGCATTGTGTGGTTTTTATCAAACATTTGTGCTCTTGATGACTCTAAAAAAAGTGTTTTAGAAGTTTGTGTAACATGTAAATAAGTCTGCTTTGTGAAAGCAATTTGACTACTACCTACTAGCCGATCTATGATATTTATAGATACATGTATAATAATAACATATTTTTATTCTACAATTCTACAGAAGGAGCTAGGACTACAGTCATGTCCTTTTTCGAATCTAGGTTCCTTCTTTCTCTTGTGTTATTATTCTAATTTAATTGTACATGTGTGTGCAAAAGAATTGTTGTCTACTTGATCAAAGATAGAACAAAAATTTATATGAATGAAAGAAAGCGTTTGATATTTTTGTGGCCGTATCAGTATCACAGCGAGTTGGGCCAGTGTCATGAGGTAAAAAGCAGATAGGTAAATGTTTTGTTGAATACAATTATTTTGGGGGGGGGGGGGGTTGGGGGGGGTTACAAATGAGATTTCTTTATACTCAGGATGAACAAGAACTGCTACAACTTATCATATTTAAAAAAATTGTAATAAAGCAGCTGTTCTTGTTATAAAGGGTCTTATTCATGTCTTTCCCTACTTTGAAGTTATTACGTTATTCAAAAATCATTCTTATCTATTGCCAAAACTTTTCCTCATCTAAAATTCTTTTAGAGGTCTCAACACATACAGTATTGTTTTTCAAATGCTTTTTTAGATTTTATAGTCAGGCACATGAATATTTAAAGTTATTTCCTTGCTTTTGGCTGTGTTTGAAATTAAATTTCTTCTATTTTTGTTTTTCCTTTTTCCTCATTTTTGGAGAAAAGTTTGTTAATGTTGAAAACCATGACCCACAGGGTTACAATATTTAATGCCTAGAGGTTGTAATCTTGGTTCTATTCACACTAGATTCTTACTGATCTAATTATATCTGAATTGAATTTCTGTAGTTCATGCTTTTTGTCACTTCGTAATTGTACCTTTCCTATCCCTTGTCATCTTCCTCTTCCAGATTTTTATCTTTGGACCTGACTTATCCATAAACGTATGTTCCAGTTTCACAATTTGTGTCTGTCTATGATAATTGTCAATCCCTTCTCGTATACTACAAATAGTATTTGGTCTTTAAATTTAGATTTTACAACTGGATGATTTTATAGCTGAATTTGTTGTTTGTTTTTTTCTATTATTTTTAAAGTCCCGTTAATGAGAAAAAAAGGATGTGTTGAAAATGCTGACTTTCTGCCACATTGTAAAATAAGATTGGTTCTGTGAGTGATTTTTTTTCTTTTTATATTGTAATTTTTTTCTCAACATTTGGATAGCTTCTTCTTGTATCTTCTTTGTATTACCAATGATATATTGTTGCTTTGTCAAATATTGTACCAAAGATCAAACACTGAAGATTCTGAGGGGTCATTTCAAGTGTTGAAGCTATTCAAAAATTGTGGCTGAAACTTATTCAAAGATTCGGGTTGAAATTTTTTCAGTTTCAGAGCAGAAATGAAAAGATGTGTAAGATGATTGAATATGGGAATTTCTATGGTTTTTTACCCCTTTTCCTAGTTTTGAATAGCAATCAAGCAAATAAAATAGACATGCATCTCTCGTGGGTGCTTCTGTTTCTTCTCTTGTGGCTTCAGCTTACTTTTTCTGGTACTCTCTCACAAGCATACTTAGACTGCTATTTTGTTTCTGTCAGTCCAGCCTCGTTCCTGCCTGTTGACCTTAGCAGACCTGTGGTCATCCCCCATGTTTTACACTGTGGTGATATTTTATTTTCTGTGAATTAATCAATCAGTCTTTGTCACCTTTTTTTTGGAGAGATGATATTAGTTGCCCTAATAAATGATTTCTCTGTGAAACATCCTGACATTGTCCAAGTATAGCTGTTCTTTCAACTAACCTACCTACCATCTTATTTACCCCAAGGTGCGGATATGACCTTAGTTTTTCAAAGTGCTCTAAAACTCTTAACAAAAAAACCCAAAAAAAACACAACGGGGTTGAATTTAGTGAGCAGCTGACATTTTTGTGCCAAGCGCTAAATTGGTTTTTGATAGATGTTGTAGCTTTGAGTTGAACTTGAATTCATTTGAACGGAGCAACTTTTGTAGTTGTAATTGCAAATTATTTGTTTGGAATAAAGACGAGGGTAAAGCTGTTTAGGTCTTAGGGCAAGTGACCATATCGTCAAGGTCGTAACACAATTGCCTAAGTCACTTTTAACGGGTTTTTATCAAAATTGCTCTCTATGTTAAAAGGGGTTCTTATCTTACTACCACCAATGCCTAAGTCATTAGCCAATCAAATCACGGGTGATTTGAATTGTCTTAGCTCTGTATTTCATTGGTGGAAAGAGGCTGTCCTTCAACTTTGAAGCTGTGTTACTCAAAGCACAAGAAAATGACTTGGGCAATTGTAGTGTTATGACCTTGACAATATTTAATTTTGTTTAGTAAACACAATTTAGATCAATGTCTATAGTTGTGTTAACTCTCCTACATCATTTTGTAAATATGGAACTCCTAGGATTACTCTGGATATATTTGACTGAATTGTAACCAATGTTATATATAATATTCATATTACCTATATCATCTATTTTTCTGAAAGCTATCTTTTAATTTGTGATGTACAAAAACTGCTAACTGTTATATTTTTTAATTATAACATTATATACTTTGTGCAATATTATTCTTGTCTGACCTTGTGTCACAAATTATTTAATCAAGTGTACTATTTATTTCAAAATTTTGTTTTCATCAACTTCAGCTGCGTATTGGATAGCATTGGCTTATCAGAGATATCTGAAATGACCAGCTTTTTTGTCTTTTCAAATATACTTCATTTGAAATAGAATTGGTAACTAAGTTTGTACACACACTTCATACATTTGCTTGTGTGGGAACTCTATTAAAATATATGATTGAAAGTGTTTCTTGCAACTTTGAAATTAAAGGGTTATTATTATCGGTTTTTCAATTTTCATAGAGAGTAAGTATTATGATGAATGTACACTGTGTGAATTTGAAACACAAAGTTCACAATGATATTATTTATATTGTTTTATGTAAGAGAGATTGTTTGGTTCTTTTCATGAAAAAAGGTATAATTTAAAGAACAGATCATGTCGTTGTTTTATCTAGAAAGTTGATAGCAATGCTATTGTTGTTTTAATGAAATTTTTATTTCACCAGAATCAAAGCATTGTGTGGACATGAATATTAATTGGTCTAAAATAACTCTAGCTTTATTCATTGTAAGTGTCAATTTAGGGATGGACGTTAATAAGAGAGAGGAGAGCTGTTGTGTTTTAAGGACCAAAATCATTTCATTATCAAGATCTTGATTTTTTCTATCCCTTAATGACTTAGTTATGTGAAGAATAACCAATATGTAATTAAAGTAATCAGGTTTATGATGTTTCATCTCAAGATAAAATTTGATTTTTGAGTGGCTCTCAATAAGATGTTTTCTCTCTCTAACCTCAAAACAAGTTGGGTCTCCCTAATCATATATTATTGAAGCATCATTAATTTCTGCTTTGTGAGAACTTTTTTTTTTTTCTCCTGTGAGCTTTGTTTTCTTCATCATTGATTGTAAAAAACTACATCTGAATATCATAGAAAAGCCTCTGTTTTTCACTTTTTCTCCATTAACTCACAGCCATGAAAAGGGAATGTGTGATGAATATTGTATTGGACTGATTTGTGCTTGTGTTGTTTTTTCTTTTCTTTGAGTTTTTGTTTTCCCCTCCATATGGCACCAGATGTTCTGTTTGCAAAGTTTTTGGTAAAAATTTAATTCTATAAATGAAAGCTTTTTGTTCCAAATTATAAATTTTATTAGGGCATTGCAATTTATTTTGCCATCTATATATACATTTCAAATGTTATGTTTGAGTCCTTGCGTAAGTAAAGTATGTACTCTTTCTTTTTTCAATTTCATCTACGCAGCCATCTGTTGGCTTTGCTTGTACTTGTTGTATATGTGTGAGTTTGTTTTCAACTATGATAATGTTAACGATTGCACAATCTATGCAATTTCATCATTATTGTTCCTCTCTTATTTAAGGATCACAGATTTATTTCCAATTGTTCTCTTCTTTCTGTCTTTCTCTTTTTTTTATCCTTCTTTCATTTTCATACTCCAACTGTAATTCCTATCCATCCGTTTTGGTAAGAATTCATTCATATAGTAAAAGAAACTGAAAATAAAAGCAAAAAAAATAGAGATCTGTTGACTCCGTGTCTACCTAGATGGTTGATTCTGTTGTTGAGACTTCACCACAATGATCTGCAATCACACTCTTCCCCAAGTCTTTCTACCTCTTTCATAACTCACTGTCACTCCCTGTGAATTACAGTAGATATGCTTTGGGTTGGGTTTTGTCTCTATAGATTATTTTTTTCAGTACAGTACAATCAATCTATCTCTCTGTTGTAATATTTATTGGTTTTTTCTTCTTTTTTTTTTAACACTCACTTTCGGCAATATTTCTTCAAAATGGATCAGATGGTTTAGAGTAGGTACCTATTTAGGTGTGAGTTTGTTTGAGCACAGAATATCAATGTAATTTGTTATTATCATTATTCATCTATGGTGATGTGGAAAAATGAAGCACTTTTCTAGAAATTTCAAAATACTTTACGTAGTTTAAATAAATGAAATGAATGAATGTCACATCATGGTGGTTTGGAGTAATTTTTCTATTGCTGTCAGTGTATTTGAATACTTTGACTTACATTAGTGAGTATGATGTAAATTCTATACTGATATTAATTAATAAGACTCATAATGACCAATGATGATGGTTTACGAAGTAAAAATCAGTCAGAAAAGATTGTGGTGTTCATACAGATTTCTAGTGCTTCTCGAAAGCATCAACAATCCACTGTACATTCTTTCTTTTGGAATTAAACGAACAATCGGTGAATCTTTGAAATGGTATAGTTTGGATTTTTAAAGTTTTTAAATATCTCTCTCTCTCTCTCTCCTTTTCTCCTCCTCCTCTTCCTTCTACTCTTTCCTCTTCTTCCTCCTACTACTCCTTTTCCTCTTCGCTGGCGGGGTCCTCTAACTTTCGCGTGCGGGTGGTTGGC
>JAUEKZ010190708.1:1093-12335 GCA_031471865.1 Melibe leonina | reverse complement strand
GGCGCGAGCTGGTTTACAAAGCCTAAGCCTTACACCGAAAGGTACAAAAGGTAAACTGATTAAGAAAGAAAGAGAAAGTTTGAGCCTGTTGTGAACGGGGTAAAGCGTGTTAGAAAAATTATTATTATTATTATTAATAATGGTCGTGGGAATCATTAAAATAAGTACCTAGCAACATGTAAAGTAAATAATAAGAATTATCTATCTGTCTTTCAAAATCCATTGGCATTGGTACAGATCTCACTACTTCATTATACCGCCATTCTCGGCCACCGCCAACATCTATTCAAGAACGTTTATGACTTGCATAATATAGACTATTATATTATAATAAATACTTCTTGTTATACCACCAACTTAGTGTTTTCCCCATACCTGGCGGTATAACAAGGTCTAAGTGTACTGTAGTTATAGCAGTGTCGTTTGGGTGACACCTACCCAGAGTGCACTACTTTTACAACTACTGTACCTTATGACTATAAAATTAAAAAGAATTCTATAAACTGTCTTTCAAAATCCGCTGATGAAACTCACTGAGTACCCTTTGAGTGTTGAGTCTGATGAAGGTGATCTGTGGGTTGTATCTGTTAGCTCAGTCTTGGTCCTGCCTGTCGTCCTAACAGACTTATGGTCATCCCCCATGTTTTACACTGTGTGGTACCTAACTACAGGGTCACTTTCTATCTAAAAGGACTGAGCACTTTCGTGCACAAAGGGTGGTGGAACATCCTGGGTCTCCCTGGACCATAAAAGTGCATGATGTGGGTGGTAGTGATTACTTGTTTGTGTGTCCTGCTTTTTCCTGTAAATCTTTCTTTTTTTGTCACTTTTTTGAGAGATGATATTTTTTCCCCTTGTAAATCATCTCTGTGTGAAATGTCCCTGGCAGGGTCTTAAGTTTGGCTATTCTTGTAACAAACTTTTCATCTTCGTAACCTCTGGGCGCTTATATATGACCTTAGCTGTTGAAAGCACCCTAAAATTAGTCTATCAATAAACAAAAAACAAACAATTATCCACTTGCCATTGTCATAATTTTACAAGTTGCTTTGATTGAAGACACACTCTGCGTAGGAACCTCAAGAAAGCAATTTTTTTAGAAAGAGGCTGAATTTTCTTCATGGTTGGCTTTCTGTGGTACAGGTTAGGTACCTACGTACTCAAAAAATATATTATCGCTTGTTTTATACATACTTACCTTACAGTTACAGTATGTTTATAAGTAATTTTATGATTATGGGAACATGGCAACCGGACGATCACTGTGTAGGATAGTGATAGGTATAATAATAATAATATCCCTTTCACAGGGTGGTCTGATTCTAACCGAACTGAATAAATAAGTAAATGAGCAAAATCTTCAAAATGTGCATGTTCTTATACCAGATACATCAGATTTCAGGGAACTGACACACATGCCAAAAGTCTGAAACTCGTGCTTTTGGCTTATTATGTCAGTTCACTGAAATCAGATTTACAGTCGACTATGCTTGTTGTAGCGAAGTCTTTGGGGGACCAGAAACAAGATCGCTCTATCAGAAGCTCACTGTAAGCGTTGGAACACAATGTGTTACACTGGTGCCTGTTCCAGAGAAATTGATCACAACATCCGAAAATCACTATAACCGACTTCGCTACAAGTGGACTCGACTGTATGTGGCATAAGAACGGGCAAATGATGGAGATTTTGTTGTATCGTTAGTAGTTTGATTACAGATAATCATAGCATTGAGAGGGTTAATAATAGCATCCTTTTTATCACCATCATCATACTGACTATGAGTATGAGTTGATCCCAAAGAGCCAGTCTTAGGAATACGATTACGACATGTACTTTTATTAGTTTTGTGTTACATTCATTTATCTCCCTCTTTTGCGCTCTCTCTCTCTTCTTCATCTTCACTTCTCTTTCTCTCTCTCTCTCCTCTCTTGCTCTCTCTCTCTTTCTACCGTCTCTTGTTATCTATCTCAAACATATATTTTTCATTTTCAATCACACACAAATCATGAAACATTCTCTACTTAATACAGTGTAAATGCAGCATGTCTTTCACTTTGTTAAATCACTTAATAATTGTCAGAAATAAATGTATCGCGCCAGAGAAGGAACTCTTTTGTACTGATATTTACTTCGATGTGAGGATGAAAAATGCCACATGCAAAAACACATATGCAAATTTGTCTTGACCTATAATTATACACATATATTTAAAATGTTAAGATGGAGCAAGTCATATACTTTGTAAAATCATTGTATAGGAAAACTGATTAATTAAAAAAAACATTACAATACTGTAACATGCTCGCTCACATAATAAAAGAATAAGTCAGAAAAACAACAAAAGAAACAGCAAGCAAGCATACACGCCATTATTTGTTAAAGTTAAAGTTGAGGCTTATATATAGCGCTGATATTGACGAGTGCTCATCGCACTTTACACTTTTTACTTTCCCCGGCCAACAGCAAACATTGAAACACATGTGACAAGACAAGCGCGTGTTAGGCGTGTTACAATTTGTTTGAGGGACAAAGACACTGCTGTATGGAGGGCCAGGTACCCATTTTACTGCTGGGGGGTTTTCTGGTCCTGGAAAAAAAAATCCGCCTCTGAAGGGGATTGAAGCCGGGACCTTCAGCATAACAGTCGGATGCTCTGCCAGCTGAGCTATTGCCATTTGAAAATTTAATTAATGAAAAAAATTACAATATGGTAACATGCTCGCACACATAATAAAATAATAAGTCAGAACAGCAAGCAAGCATACACAACATATTTGAAAATTAAATTAATGAAGAAAGAAAAAAAACATGCTCGCTCACATAATAAAAGAATAAGTCTGAAGAACAACAAAAGAAACAGTAGGCAAGCATACACACCATATTTGAACTGTCCCTGAAATCAGTAAATGTGTCAAATAAACAATACAAATGCATGTGAAAAATCAAGTAAAAACACTCGAAACAGACCCTAGTGTACGAAATTGTATAACTGAACAGTAGAGTAACTCTGATTGCATGCCCACAATGTCATTGTCATGTCAAAGTAAAACATGCAATTACTGTAACTAACACAGTAGCTACGTACCCACATTCCAAACTAGACGTCCTTAAACATGAATGAATTCGATGAACATTAATTGGTATTTGTAAAGTAAAGAACCAATTAGATATTCTACTCTATTCATTTTTGGTACCGGTAATCGGTATCAAGGAAAATGTATTATTGTGTGTACTTCTGAAAAGGATTGGCTGATTGGACGGGATTGGAGGAGGGGGGGGGGGTGGAAGAAGCGCAAGTGTAGACATTTACCAACATGAAGAATGCATATCAGGGAGAGACATTGTCTAAATCATTTTGCCTATCTACGTACGTACCTTGTGGCTTTGATTATTGTATAGTTCTATAAACAGCCTGCTCCACAGCTAATTTAGATCAGATGCAAACCAGGCAATCAGGCTATAAGTATAAGATGTTTAATCTACCTAGGTATAATATTGATAGTCACCTCATTCCTACTTTCCTGGCACTAAAAGGTTATGGAACGCAAAGCTTGTTAACAATAAATCCTTTCAAAATACGCTCCATCATATAACTTTGAGAAAGATCCCATAAGTTATTGACTTAAATTTTAAAAATCGCTCTTAATCTTAATCCTTTCAATGCTGAAGTCACAAACATTTTTAAGATTTGCCTGTTTTTATTATCAGATAAATCAGATTTTAGGCTTTTGGCATATATATGTCAATATGTCAATTCACTGGAATCTGATTTATCTGGTTTAAGAAAACATACATTTTCAAGATTTTGCATACCCTCAGTTGGGTTAAAATCAGACGTCGCTGTGAAAGGGTTAAGTTTTAAAGTAAGAGGTCTGACTGTAACGGACTGTGCTAGAATGGGCATTGATACTTGGTCCAGCCAAGTCAGTCAGTTAATTGGAAGAAAAAGAAGAAATTTAGCACGCAAATGTCTCACTTCTCTAGACTGCCCAATGTTCTTGATTCTTAGTCTTACTGTTGACCAAAGTGTTTTGGACTCGAAGAGATAAGAGGTCGGAATGTTGCTGCAAGGACTAATACACTTAAACCTCGTTATGCCGCCATCCTCGCCTACCGCCAACATCTAAATATTCGAGAACATGTAATGTATGTATGACTTGTGCATGTAATAAACACTTCTCGTTATACCGCAATTCTCATCATATCGCTCAACTTTCTTAGTGTTTTCCCCACACCTGGCGGTATAACGAGGTTGTAGTGAAAATGCAATTCATTTCTTCAATTGGTGGAGAAGAAATGTATAGGATAAATAATGGGCAGTGCCGTTGAGAAACTAAGCCAATTATGACAGGAAGTTGGGGGGGGGGGGGGTTGGGAGCAAGCAGTGGAAATCACCCACAGAATGAGTCAAACTTGAGATAATAATACGCATTACAGACACGAGACAAAGTCAAAGAAGGCAGAAAAATGGAAGAACAGAAAATTGAGTTGACCACAGTGGGGAGCGGAAGGCTAAGTGGTTATCCCGCCGTCTCGTGCAGTCGGCCAGGCGATGGGTGCCGTGAATGGGTCAAACGAAGCCAAGGAAAGCAGAAAGTGAGAAGAAACTGGTCAGACTACAACTCGGTACCTGTCATACGGCACAAAAAGCGTGTACCGGTTTTTTCAGGGGGTCAACCGCTGCCCTAATTGGATAAATTGCTACCCACTAGCCTAGCGGTCCCCTCTCTTTTTATCATTATTTGGGAAGACAGAGAGAATCGTGGAAATGATATATGTAGTGTGTATATCATTTCATCAGTATAGGTATCTATCTGTTTGGCTATCTGTCTGTCTATCTCTTTGTCGGTCTGTTTCCTTGTCTGTCTGTCCGTCTTCTCGGGTGATGTCTCTTTAGTAAGCGATTCTATTCTATTATATTATGCAGAGTGGGCCAACCGCTACCCTAATTTAAATTTGGGAAGACAGAGAGACATGTCTGTCTCTCCATCAGTATACCTATCAGTGTGCCAAGGGTATTTATATATTTGTCTGTCTATCTGTCTTTTCGAGTGATGTCTCGTTCGCGATTTTTTACGTATACCACTTTGATTAAAAACACGCCTGAGTAAAAAGGCTAAGACTTAGTCTACTGTATATTATAAAAGAATAACTTTATCTGTTTGTTTCCATTGAAACTTCATCATACTCATACTCACTCTGCTTCGCATCTGACGTCTAATTATTTTTTGTATTTAATACATGTATGTATTTGTAAGACGGGATAAATCGTCATTGGATTAGGTGTATATATTTACATAAGGTGACTGCCTTTATAACTTTATGTGACAAATTATGCAGTGTTGCTCTCTCAGTATGGTTGACCAAACAACTCTCATCTCATCAGGAAAATGTAGGTATATAAAATAACATCAAAAATGAAAAAAAAAAACCAATATAGGGTCTAGATAGGTAGACATTTCATTACATAATTCAATGGAATCAATATCGAAAGCACTGTGTGTGGGTGGAGTGAAATAATTCCAAAAGCACAACAGGAAAAGGCAACAGCAACGAAATAACCAACAGGCAGACTTCCGAGTCTGAATGTTTTAGAAGAACTCTTCTTTCTTTGTCACACAGAAGTAGGTACCGGTATGTAGACACTCTAGGTACATTTTTTTTCGTGTTCATTGAATAAAACTTTTCTCCATCCTTGTGCTAAGCGGCATAGGAGAAGTAAGGATCTGTTTGGACGATTGGTTTTGCGGCTGAGGTTTGACGCGCAAAACTTTCGGAGTGGTGTTCTGGGGAAATTTATTGATAACAACAAAATAATTAGTCGCCATAATATAATCATCACGAGAAAGTTAGAATGGGTAGAAAAAGTTGGGTTTTTTTCAGATTTATAATGTAGATTTTTTGTTCATATTAGAGATCTATTCCTATCTGGTCTAGATAGCTCTATAGACAGACCGATAAAAAAATTAAGAACAAAAATAATTCTACACAAAACTCCATAAAGACAATGAGTGACAGAGAAAGAGAGAGAGAGAGATAGCAACTTATAAATCAATGACCTTACTGTATTTATTACCTACTTCATGGACATGGAAAAAGACATTGAGAAGGGACCAATTCAGATTTTAGTCGCATGATGACTGCTTCGGAAGAAAAAGAAGAGAAATTCAGAAACGAGATAAAATATAGTAATCAAGACTTCAAGATTAGCATCAGGAAACTTAGTAGAGGTATAATAGAAATATATCCGTGATTATATAGCTTTTGAGAAAGATTCAGTTTTTACATGGAAATGATAATACAGTACATGTAGATATATTAATACAACCAGTATCCTGCTATGGAATGCATCGCTATCGGACCTTGGGCTTTTCACAGCGGAAGACGCCAGCACAGGCCGGATTTATCTAGACCCTACTTAGTTTCAAGTTCCTTTTAATAATAGGGGAGCAGATGGCTAAGTAAGTGGTTAGCTCGCAGTCTGGTGCTGTCGGCCAGGCGATGGGTGCCGTAGCAGGTCCCGGGTTCGATCCCCGGCCAGGTGAATTTTATGTTTCTCTGTAGTTTTTTTTTTTCTCTCCCAATTTTTCAGCTTTCTTTGGCTTTGTCTCGTTTCTGCACAGCGTATTATTTAACGTTTGACACTACTGTATACTGTATTATGTATCAGGGCAAGTGAGGGCAACTTGTGTCCACATACCCAGACTGTCATTGTCACAGAGTCCAGCCCTAGGAGGCGTCTAAGTTTGGGGGTGGGTTGTTTTTTGTTGTTTTTATTGAGGGTGGGGGGAGGGGTTAAAAGCTTCTAAAAACTGTGAATACTAATATCTTGAGAGCAGAGAGCACACGTGGTATGATAAATACACTTAAAAGTCGTCATACCGCCACCTGTTAAACCGCCATTCTCGTTATACCGACAACTTAGTGTTTTCACTAAAACCTGGCGGTATAACGAGGTTTAAGTGTACATTTGCATGTCCCTTTCACGCCATCTATCCATGTTATTGTTACAGCGTGCTCTCTGTTACAACCTACCCCTAAATATTTATGACATTTTTTTGCTAGTCTATATGATACTAACTTATCCCCTTCTCTGATAAAATAAAATCCCAGTATGTCTAATCATCATAGTCAGAGCTAATTCGTAAACTATGAATTGGAAGACAAATCTATTGATATTCCATCCGCTAAGGGAATGAAAGCAGTTCATCATGACAGCGGCCTGTTTCACAAAATATTTGATGGTTCTTCTATCAATACAAATGTAATATTAAAAGTTCAATTATAAATGACGTTGTTATAATTATAATTATGAATGTTCTAAATGATGTTCATGAAAGAGGTCGCGAGTTCAATTTTTTTTTTCAATCAGTATTCCAACCAGTTGATCTCAGTATCAGTTAATGGCCTTGGCTCCAGCTTTGGCTACGTTGCCGGTCATCGTAAATCCGTCCTTGGCATCGCCCACTCCAGACTTGGGTTTGACCTTCAGTGTTGAGGCCGCCCCGAGGTATCCACCCGCGGATTTAGGTTTGACCGGTGCTGAATGCAAAGAAGCCCCTACAATTTTACCCGTGGGTTGTTTCTTGCTCATAGCAACGCCCCCTGTCGTAGGACGAGGAGGGATGTCTGAGTTATCCATCTGATTGTTGGCACGGAAACTTTTTATGCTTTGACTGTCCGAAGGCTCGCTTTTCCTTTTGGCGTTCGGGGTTTGTGTTTGCCCCCCGGCGTGGAACGCGGGCGTCACAACTGTGAAAAGCTTTCGGGAAGAACCAGGCCTTTTGGAGTCGCGGCCCTGAGCGGATGAGGTCCGGTCCTGTTCAGAGTTTGTGGCCACAGTAGTAGCTACACTCGGAGATCTCGAGAAATCTTGCGGCGTCCCAGTCCGGCGTCCGTCCATGGAGGCATCTGATCGCGATGACGTCATTTTCGTGTCTGGCCTGTGACTGTCCTCTCTAACCAAGGATCCGTTGCCGATTGGAAGAGGTGATACTGTAGGAGGGCATGTATCTAGTTCCATAGGAGCATTTTCTTTTTCTTCACCGGAAGCCCAAGCTTGTTTCTTCTCTTCTTTTCTGGCACTACTATCATCTTTTACAATAGTCTTTGCTGGTATTATACTAACCTTTTTCTCCTTCCCCTTCTCCGTACCGTTGTCCGCGAGCTGTTTCGCGTTTTCCGCGTCCTCGTCCGTTTTCTTGGATTTTTCATTAGTAGCGGTAGTGGTACCGCTTTTTTCATCCTCCTTCGTAGCCGCCTGCTTGGGGTCTGCCGGGGCCTTGGGCTTGAGGGGGCCCACTTTGGTTCCACCATCGTAGCTCCATATCCCGAGTTCCCTCCGCTTGCTTTCCTCCTCGATGGTCATCCGCTGTTTCATCATCCGATGCCGACGGAACTGCATAATGGCGAGTCGGGCACGGATGGCCTGCCGGGCGTGCTCGTTGAGCGCGTCCTTTTTCGGCCTGGTTGTCAGCTTCAGGGCCTGTTTTTTGTTGTACCACATGCTGACCAGTTTGGCGGCGCCCGCAGCAATGCTGACGATGATGGCGGACACGCCGACGGTCAGGAGTGCCTTGTAGCCGTCGTCCAGGGTGGCACCACTGGGGTCATCTGTGTCAGAGGGTAAAGGTCAGGGACAAATAAGTCAATTGAAAGGTGATAATGATATTCTTTTCATAAGATTGGTGTTGGTAGTCTATGGTGTAGCGGTGGGGGTGGGGAAAGGGGTGGGGGGGGGGGGAGTTAAGTTGGCGTCAGTGATTTTTGGTGATGGTAATAGAGTTGGTAGTCTATGGTGTAGCGGTGGTGGTGGAAGGGGGGGGGGTGGTGGTTAAGTTTGTGTCCGTGATTTTTTGTGATGATGATAGTGATGGTGATGTCGTGTACTACTATCGATGGTGGATCTCATCTATTCCCTGGGTTTGTTATATATTTTTTCGCGGCTTCTTTGATTTTAATTGTTTTTGTTTTTTGTTGGGTTTTTTTCGTTGAGGGAGGGTGGTTGGTTGTTTATTTGTTTGTTGCTTTTGGGGGGGGGGGTTGTGCTGTTGTTAATGTTTTTGTTTTTGTTCAGGCCTCAGTTGTTGTTCATTGATTCATGGGGCAATGGTGGACAGTTTGCATATTGGCATGATGAGTACAAATAAAGTGTCCTATTCCTAACGAAGAGCTTTCACCGGAGGTTTGACTGTAGCATAGAATGGCATACGATACCGCTACACCACTCACGCCTGCTGTGCCTAGTCTTTGATGACATAATTTCTAAAATGAAAAAATGTCGCTTTGTTTTTTTCAACTTCCTCAAATTTTCTTTAACATTGCTGTCTGTTGTTGTTTGTTAATTTCTCATTCACCTAAAAAAAAAGACGGACGTCTTTACGGTAAACATGCGGGTTACAAATTGCAACAACTTATTTCGGTTCCCTTTTTTATGAATTAGCGTTCATTAACAGGCCCTTAGAATCTGAAATCATTCTGAAATCATTTTTTGGTCAATTGTTAGATTAATTTCGAAAAAAGAAAAAACCAACAGAGTCATTTTTTGCAGGCAGTCCCGATATTTTGATAATCGATTTGTTGGATCTGTTTTGTAAGCTATTGTGCAATGCTTTTATACACGTACCACAGCCAGACACAGGAGAGGGCAAACTTTTAGAGTGCCTTGTCAATTATTTCTCTTCGTTGGCAGAAGAGTTCCCAAACCCGTGGCATGGCTACTGTCAACACTGTCAACACGAAGGGTAGGTACATGGTCGGTCACAAAGAACAATGAATGTTTTGATTTTGGACAATTGGATCAAACCAAAGAGGTTTTCTCCCTTGATTGTATGTCCGTCCTATGATTAGTTATTAGCTCTATGGATCAACTCATTGACGCCAGCTGGAAATTTAAACAGCACGACCGACTAGAGCACACGGAGAAGGAGGACGCGCGTCGAAATTATATAACAATAACCATGTAATGTTCATTAATTACACCACTCTCCATTCTCTTGTACGTACTTATGTCTTTTTTCTTTATGATTGTTGTTTGTATTTTGTGGGGTTTTTTTTGACGCTATAATCAATAAAGTTATCTTATCCTATCTTAACTTATCTTACATTATCATTTCCTATCCTATCCTATCCTATCTTACCTAATCTTATCTTATCTTACCTTATCTTATCCTATCCTACCCTATCTTATCTTGATCTTGCCCACACATAGAATTATACTGTTGTAGATAGCACATCACAATCACAATGCGAGCGTGCTACTGCTTCCTACTGTTCAGTGAAGCATAGATTTAGATAAGGATTCCATCGCAATGAGACGATAAAACCCCACTAGAATCTAGTAGTGAAAACCCCATTCTTGGAACGGAAAAAGTCACTCACTCCAATAAATACGACGTTTTTCATTGTTTGTCCGCGATGTGTGATTGAGAAGGAAAAAAATGATATTTCATTCCTCAAACACACAACACTGGCCAAGTTGTTTTGTTTTGTTGTTGTTGTTTTGGGGGGGGGGGGGGGGGGGTGACGCTATATATATATATATGGTGTACCGCGCTCGCTAGCTTGAGTTAGTACGCTTGGCAGATATTTTTTATTGTACTCAGTACTAAAAGCCGCAAAAAATCATTTTTCTAAGTCTATTGATAATTGTGTACCTTCATGCACGAATCGTATTGGATTTGATGCTCCCAATTCACAATGCCAATAACAACAGTCTAATCATAGCATGAAATATGCAAAATCTTGAAAATGTATGCGTTCTTATACCAGGTAAATCAGATTTCAATTAACTGACATATGCCAAAAGCCTGAATTTCAGGCTTTTGGCATACGTAAGTCCATTGAAATCTGATTTACAGTATCTTGTATAAGAACAGGCAAGTCTTGAAGTGTTTGGTGTCATGAGCATTGAAAATGTTAAAACCTTAGGGTAACGAAGGTCTTGCCTACCCCCGTGACAACATTGCCTACCTTTACTTTCACGTCTAGTCTTGTCACAGACTAAAAAATAACTTTAGTCTATAATGGTCTTGCCGTGCTCTCGCGTGGCACGAGATCTTAGTCAGCATAATAGTGGATTACAGCCTTCTATGTGGTGTGCAAGATCATGCAATGCGTGCGCGACTGTATGACTTTATTATTACTAACCTCAAGAAAATCAAATTTCAACAGTTTGCATAATATTCTGTTGCCACCCATGGATAAACGGGGGGGGGGGGGGCTCTCTAATGAATACCTCAC
>JAUEKZ010190697.1:1886-6886 GCA_031471865.1 Melibe leonina | reverse complement strand
ATATACATACACACACATACATACATTCATACATACACACACATACATACATACATGCACACATACATACATATATACATACATACATAGATACATACATACATACATCCAAACACACATACATACACACATACATACATAGATACACACATACATACATACATAAACACATACATACATACATACATACATCCATACATACACACATACATACATACACGCTCACAAAACACATACACACACTCACAGACACAAGAGAGATAAAACGAGCCAGAGAGAGAGAGAGAGAGAGAGAGAGAGACAAAGGGAGAAAGAAAGAGAGAGGGAGAAAGAAAGAGAGAAAAAGAGAGACAGAGAGAGACAGAGAGAGAAAGGGAAGGACAAAGGGTGAGACAGAGAGAGAGAAAAAGAGAGACACAGAGAGAGAGAAAGGGAGAGACACAGAGAGAAAGAAAAATAGAGAGAGAAAGAGAGACAGGTAGAGGAGATACAAAGAGAGACAGAGAAAGACAGGCAGAGAGAGAGAGAGAGAGAGAGAGAGAGATAGAGAGAGAGACAGAGAGGAAGAGAAAGGAGAAAATAAAAACTACATAGAGAAAGAAAGAACACGCGTGTAAAGAGGCGAGGATTCGAACCAGACCGCTGACATGCATACCATGCGTCTAGCCAAGTCGCGCGCGATACACACAAGTAACACACTCAGCCCCCTCCCGTTTACAGTAAACAAAACGATTACAACAGTCTAAGTAAACACAACGAAAGTTCTCTCATTCTCACTGTGCAAATGAGTCAATTATAATAAGCTTCACGAAGTAATCTTAGTTAATTATGGTGAAAAAAAAAAACCACTCCAAAAACCAACAGCTATTTATTTTGTATTGCTACACTGACAGCCATGCACGACGCAATCAATAATCTCTGTGTGCTCCGAGTATGTTTGAATACAAATTGCCTTCGCAAACACGTTTTTTTAAAGAATTTCTTTTGTTGTTCTCTTTCTCGTGCTATGCATTGCTGTATCTATAGACTGACAATTCACTTCCTCTTGAATATGTTAACCATTGTATAGATAAGATAGCTAATTAATTACCGCCCTTGACTGACTGAGAAAACTAACGATACCTACCGTCACACAACAAAATGGCAGGTTGAACGCCAAGATACACAGCAGTTTTCTGCCTCAATGAGGATTAAAATACTGGTGTGAAGTATGTGGATTGATTAAGATTAGAGCTGTTAATCTCTCCTTCGTGTAACATTTGCTTTAAAATTCTCGAGACGCTAATATCTTTTCTTCCCTCGCCGTTCGATAGGCCTATCTGAGAGCTTTCTCGTTGTAAAACGCCAGGCTCCCCGTCTGCTGATTGAAGGACTATATTCCGTGGGGCGGATGTAGAAACTAGGCCACTGGGCGGTGAAGCGGCCACATTGTGTGTGACTGTGTGTCTGCGTGCAATCCGCCATTTCACCTTCGCTGAAGCGATAGTCTGTCGACTAGAGTGTGTTATTTATGTGTCTACATCTTTTTGTGCCTATTGATTCTTCTTTGGATAATTCATACGGATTAATAAGACCTTATTCATATCAGTGGTGTTGTTGTTTTATGGAATATGTTCCATATGAGTTGAAATATTTCGATGGAAAGTGAATCGAGCAAGCAGCGCTCTCGACAGAAACGTCGAGAGCGAGCACTGCAGCTCCAACATGAAAAACAAACTAAGGAGGAGGAGGAAGCCAGTGGGCAAGATGACCATGAAGAATCTCCCCCTCGTTCCAGTAAGGATAAGCCTCGATCGAAACCCAGGAAGTTTAAAAATGTTCTTTTCGAAGAGGATATTATCGATGGATTTGCTATTATGAGTTTCAAAACATTGGAAGAACTCGAGGTAAGTTTACCCAGCACTCCCCTCCCCCTGCTCATAGTGATTATCATTTCGTCCCCCCTTGTCCATCATTAGATTAGACATCTACTTTAGGTTATCTAGAATCAACTTTTTTTTTGCATAAGCTTTTGCACCTGTATATTTATATCAATGTAAGACTGAACATCTTAGGTGGACTGCTAATTGAATTATTCAATCTGTGTCTGGTCAACTCAGCTGAGCAATGGTAAAAATGAGCTGCCAGATTTCAAGTGTCTGCCTGCTTCAGTTTTTGCTCATTGTTTTTCCTGGAAAGCGTTCTTAGCTTTTTTAGACTAGAGATAGATATATATACTAGATAGAGATGGTTTAGATGTCACTATGTTTTAGCACTCGAGTATTGGTTAAAATAGTGTTTGTCAATATTTATCTTCTATTTATTCACTCTTCTTTTTTCTCTATGCACTCTAAACAAAGCTCTAAAATCTTCTATTTTCAGTTCTTTTAGTCCTAATATTTGCTAGCTAGCTAGACCCTAAATATATACTTATTTTATTATTTATAGCTTTAACTAGACAGCTTCATTGACAAGCTTAGATTTTAATCCTGTATGGCTGTCGTTATTCAGAACATCCTGTTCCTAAAACCCTAATCCTATCTATGTTTATACCGATATTTGATTCTAGCTGAGAAATGATGAACCTAATAGGCCTTAGGGCTTTTACACAACCGATCCTGTTTGGGGGTGCGCTAATGGTGCTTTCAGTACCTGTATAGTGTAAGATAAAAGTAACAGTTGAGCAACTTCTAGCGCCTATACCTTTCCCCTTAAAATTTTAAATTATATTTGTGAAAATAAAGACTCACCAATTATATTTTTAAGGGAGTGTGGAGGTTGTTATTATGTCAAGCTCATGTTTAATGAAAGTTTTTTTTCATACTGACTACTTTTACACTTATATGCTTTTTTCCGTTTGATTACCTATTTCTGGGTATAAAAGTTGAGTTGTTCTTTCAGCTTTATCTTGTTTTCTTCTTGCTAACTTGTGTAAGAGTCTCTCTTCCCAATTCAATAATTGATGGCTAGCCGAAAGATTTTAAATTATTATTATGGCTTAGTGGGACCCCCATTTCCGCTGGATGTATCAAGAATATTTTGCTTCACACGTTCCATCTGGGGTGGATATTGTAATTTACATTGATTTTTTTAAAGGTTTAGTCTTGTACAAGGTGCAAGCAAGCAAATTATTGATCTCTTGATTTTGCTAGAATAAATAATTATTATCAATTGAGCTATATGTGCGTAAATATTTCTGATGGGTTAAATTGCGAAAGGATGTTTTTAATATTTAGTTCAATTAGTCCAGTAGCCCTACCTGACTTTTGTTTGAAGTGCCTGTGCTTCTTTTTTAGATTATCATGACCCATTGGCTTGATTGGTCTTAACTGTGTGAAATCCCAATCTGATTTGTTGATTTTGATAAATTTTTTGCTTGTTAGAGTTGTAACTTTTCTCATGCCCCATTACAGGAAGTAGCTTGTCATGTACCTAAACAAGCTGTCTTATTTTTGTTTAGGTGGCATGTCCTGGTGTCTGGTCGACTCTCCTTCACTTTCAATTTCAACCTCCCTTTTTTTCTTATTCTGTTGGTTTTATCAACACCTTTTACAAGGGATATTATTAAAAATATATATATATATGAAATAATATTCTCTTAGCTAAGTTTTGTATGCAACCCTAGGCATTGGCGTCAAGTAATGAATTTTTTCGGTTAAATATGAAATTTGGTTGACTTGTGTGTGACATAAAACAAGAGAATATAATGAGTAGCTGTTAAGGAAGAAAAAAAGGTTCACAAAAACAGTGTCAG
Source organism: Melibe leonina (assembly GCA_031471865.1). Lineage (NCBI taxonomy): Eukaryota > Metazoa > Mollusca > Gastropoda > Nudibranchia > Dendronotidae > Melibe > Melibe leonina. Next base: position 3,153 of record JAUEKZ010190697.1, on the reverse strand, counting down.
GCTAAAGGTGTCTTTGTAGCTTAAAATAAAGATGAAAGTAATATTTATCTAGGTCTAGTTGCTATTTCAGCTAAACAAAGAATGTTGTTCATTATAAAATCTTGCTTTCCTGGTCTGCTGTATTTTGATATCATAGCATGGTTGTTATTATTTTACTGCATCCACAAGTTGATTTCAATATTTGTTCATGCTTGAGAAGTTCTTGTAAATTTGATTTGATTGATAGAGAGGATGATTTTTACCCTTTTATCTTGCCCATTTTCGCTGAATGCACCATTAGTTTGTGATGATGAATAATACATTAGACCTAGATATCGGGTAACGTTTTCCAGTCTGATCACTGTGTGATATTTATGAGCCTGAAAATATTGAGCCCTGGTGGATCTCACTGGCTTTATCTGTGACGAAATATTGATTCTATGGACATTGAAACCGCTACAAGATTAGTGTTTTCAGTTTGAATGGGCATTTTTTATCTTGTGCTACTTTTTATAGAAGGACCAACGAATTTTTGATAGCCTCTCTTTCTCTGGTGATGTCCGCGAGATTGTCATAATCAATGTGCATTTATTTCCTTTGCTTATTTTTTGTGCAGCCTGTCAATGTTATCAGAGAGCTCTTGAAGTGTTTAATTTGAAGTCTGTTGTATTTTATCAATGTGAACTGGTGAAACATTTGAGTGGGAGCCCCCTCTCTCTCCCACCCCGTCAGTATAGATACAATAGTTTCAATTAGGTTTGATATATTTTGAGGTTTCCTCAACATGTGAAGATCGTGGCATATAATATATACCAAAAGGGTTTAAAGTGTTGGTCAAATGGTGGTGTTCTTGTGCTTTCTTTTTAAAAAATTTTTCATCTCATTGTGTTAATTTTGTGTTGCTTTCTCAATCTTAAGTTTCCCTAACATCTTCTTTGTTCCTACTATCAATCGGATTTGTAGGCATTTGAAAAGAAGCAATTTCCATGTCTCCCGATCAGAAATCCGTCCGCTATTTCTGGACTCGTAACTAGCAAGAGCTCAAATTGAAGCAGTAGAGCCAGTTTTCAATTTAGTAATTTTCATTTTTTTAGTCCTGAATAAGGTGTTCTACAAGGTGTATTGTGTTCGATGTTTTGTCAAGTACTTAAAATCTGGTGTCCATCTGAAAAATGTGTTGTGCCAAAGGTTAAATTGGATCAGGTAGGTCTACCTCAAATGTCCTGTTTTATCTGGTTGTGTGTGTATTGGGGGGGGGGGGGGGGGGGGCAGGGGGTGTTTAAAAAAA
>JAUEKZ010190685.1:0-25281 GCA_031471865.1 Melibe leonina | reverse complement strand
ACTTTCCCTGGCCAACAGCAAACATTGAAACACATAGGACAAGACAAGCGCCTGTTAGGCGTGTTACAATTTTTTTGAGGGACAAACACACTGCTGTATGGAGGGCCAGGTACCCATTTTACTGCTCGATCGACAGTGGGGTTTTCTGGTCCCGGAAAATTATGCTGCTGAAGGGGATTGAACCCGGGACCTTCAGCACAACAGTCTAACAACTGAGGTATTGCACCCCCAATGATTGAAAAAACAAAACAAAACAAAACAAAAACAACAAAAAAGAAAGAAACAAGCAAAAATCAAAACAAAACAAAAAAACACAAAATATAACATTTATATAGGGCCTAAATATTTCATTGCAAACAGACTGTGAATAATAGACATGACTTTTTTTTATCCATTTTTTTATGGTTGATGAGAGTGGTGTCCAGACAAGCAGCGGCGGATCTAGTAGAAAACATGAGGGTGGACACATTATAAAACCATGTAAAAAAAATGTTTAAACAGTCCCTAGAGTGTGATATTTAACAAACAACGTTTTTTTGTTGTGTCGAGCTGTATTTAATTTTTTCTTATTTTCAAGTTTCACATCGACATATCCAGTACTAGAGACCAAACGCCGTCGACACCGTGAAATAACAAGCTTTTAAAAGCAAAATAAACATCTTTTCTCAACAGTATTTGTAACCCACTTCACACTGTGGTCATACAAGTGCATGGACGTTTAGAAATATCTGTTGTTGTTTTTTTTACCTTTCCATCAAATCATCCATCATTTAGGTTAGGTTAGTGAGTGCCTAAACATGTTATTTGTATTTTATCCTCTTGATAAAAACATGCAAATGGATTCTGTATAAAAAATATTTAAATGATTCATTGCTTGCATGAAATAAAGGATATCGTAACAATAAATGTAAGACAACAGCATATAAAAGAACATGTATTTTCTCCCAAAATAAAACCGAACTCGCCAAATCTTGGTCAGGACAGTGTCCCAACGATTGTTCATTACGGCAGTCTACGTTTCCTCTGCCTTCTTCAAACCACCGACGAAACCATTATCACTACACGAAATAGTGAGGGGGATCAGGCATCATTCTCGGACACATTGAAGATCTGTCCCTGGTTAAAACATTAGGGTAACGAAGATGCTGGTCACCCCTCTGGACAAAAAATGCCTTCGTAAACAATCACCAGGAATAGTGAGTGGCTCGCTAAAAACCAGTTCTGCTGATAAATATCTCGTCTATAGAAATCAGAAGTGACAAGAATAGATTGACAACAAGAGGATCAGAAAAGTGTAAGATAACTAGGGAACTTAATAAATGAAACAGAGGACATCAAAAGGAGAAAACTCTTGACACAATACCAGCGGGTGGAGTTTGAGTCAGAGACAAACTAGGCATGAGATGTTTAATCTACTTGGTACCTACCTCGATCTAATATTGATAGTCATCTTTATTCCTACTTTCCTAGTTTTATAAGATTATGGAACAGCTTGCCTACAACCACAAAGCTTATGAACAACATCGAAACCTTTAAAAATACGCTTCATCATATGACTTTAAGAAAGAACCTATAAGCTATTGCATTGAATGTAAAAAAACGAGAAAACATATTAAAAACGCTTAAAGAGTTTAAGATGTCTGTAATCGACCACGTAGAAATGCGTACTGGCAGTAATACTCGGCCCAGCCGAGTCACTCAGTTAATCGGAAGAAGAAAAAGAAGAAGACAAAATGCATTTCAATCGTTGAACCAGATATGACCCATGGGCCGTAGCTTATCCCGGTTTTTGTAGCGTGAAGCGGACAAATGACAATGGTTGCCACCCTCTGGATATGCAGCTGGTCTATAGCAGCTTACTTTCCCCAACCCAAATTGTGGATTGGTACCCAACTTACACCTGGTTGGGGTGAGGCAATTGGAGTAAATTTCCTTGCCCAAGGAAAACCGGTGCCACTGGTAGGAATCGAACCCGGAGGCCCACGGGTTCTGTGCTGCGTCGCTACCAGTTCGGCCACCGCGCCTCCTAAATCAGATATTATGGAAGAGAGACTTTATAGGCGAGCAAAGAAAGATAAAATTGTGCGAAGCGCTTGTGCTCCCAATACTTTTGTATAATTGTGGAACATGGGACCTCAGAAAGGTGAATTTAGAGAGTCTTAATGCGCTCCACAGAAAACAGCCAAGAAACATAATAGGTGTGATATGGCCAGATAAGATTAGCAACCAAGACTTCTGCGATCGTTGCAGAGTGCGCCCTGTCAGTCACAGAATAAAACAATATTCGTGGCCATTCTCCGAAGAGACGTTAACATACCGACACAGACCACAATGAGTATTTCAGTGCCGAGAAGAAATATCGCGGAAGAACGCCGACGTCCCTACCAACAACATTGAATGCTGATCTGCAGAGATACCACCACCTTCCTCAGTCAGCACCAGAAGAGCTAGCATCTTCTTAACTTGAAACACCAATACCATCAATATTCACCACGAAACATGATTTACTCACCCTTAAAACATTAGCTTAAGGCAGAGACATGTGGAAGAAATTACCAAATTAAATGGATCCAAAAAGCAGAAGACAATTCTGACAACTGTAGATACAGTTCACGACAAGCGTCCACGAGACTGCGTAGACTTCAATCAATCAATCAATCAATCACATTATGAGACCTATACTTATACTTCGATGTAATTTCACATATGGCATTTCTATTTGTAACATATGTTCTCAGCTGATGCATGTAATTTACTTTCATAATTTCCTTCTTCAGGATAATTAAGTTATTGTTATCTATCTCCTCTTATCATCATCAACTTATAGACTTATTCTTATGTTACAAAGATAGTGCCGCCAAAGGTGAGAATTGTGATGATGATGATTCAGTATTTTAATAATCAATTAAATAACAACGGAGGAGTCTAAGATTTGGGATGAGGTATCTATGATATCTAATTAGATATCTAGACTAGACCTAGACGGGTATATCTAGCTAAGTCTAGGTCTTAGAGGTCCAAGTCTAGATAGACTCTTATAATATAGAGAGACGTCTATCTTCATGTTTTTACAATGAATGGTAGACTTTACAAGTTTTTGGGGGAATTTCTTGAAAACTTTAAACTAACTAGACACTTATAAGGAAGCTCAGCTGTTTCGACGCTTGCGCAGTCGCAACCGGCCATGTTGATTGTTGACATCGATAAATAAGCCTATGTTGACATACTATCATCAATTCTCTTCACTAATTTTGTTTGTAAATTTTGCGTATATTGAATATGCATAATAACTTTGATAGAAATTGAATGCTTTTTCTTCATATGATATGGCTTCTCTGAGTTCAGGTGCCTCTAGAGACAATAAATCAGGTTTCTGGAAGAAGAGTACCAGTGTACCGGGAAGGTAAGGCTCATAAAACCTCTGGTCCACTCCATGAAAAATGTGGCCATATTTTAGGCCAGAGCGGAAATTTAGATAAGTAGATATCCAGTTATTTCCCTGTACCTAGAAAACTGAATGCCACTTTAGAACTGCTTTAAAACTGAATTTAGAACTGCTTTGGGAACCTGGCTGTGCCCTCAACTTAGACTGGGTCTAGTTCTAGTTCCTTGTTGATTTAAGAACACGCCCTGTGTTGTTGTGATGGTCGGTCTCCTCTCTCTCTCTCTCTCTCTCTCTCTCTCTCTCTCTCTCTGTCTCTCACGCCCCTTGCCTTCCAACATTCTCGCCTACCTGCTATTGACTATTGACCTGGGGGGTCAGTTTGGTCAGAGTGAGTGGCTGCACAACGTTGGTCACGTCACAAACATTATTTATTGCATCGGTTGTCTCTTCTCATCTCTCGCCTCTCCTCCCTCGCCTGCATGGGGTACGACTAGACAACCATACTACAACTAGATCTAAAACCAAGTCTTTGTGAACCAGTTGTCGAAGTAGATGAGAACTGAGAACCCAAGTCTGGCCTTGAAAGTAGGTCAGAACTGGATCTGATCCAACATTGCAAGGCAGTTATAACTATCTGGTTATATGCACCCGAGGTGAAAATAAGACTTTCTCTTATTTGCCTCCGGTTTTCTGAAAATAAAACTCCAACACTAAAGAGTTACAATAAAACTATAACGAGCTACTCGCCATACTGCGTTTTATAGTCTAATATTAATGAATGGTCAACTGTTACACATCTCATGGTCTCGAGGTAACGTGGCCACCTTGAAACTGTGATGACTAGGGTTCGAATCACACTTCCCTTCACTTTTTTTTTTTGTACGCAGTCGCTATTTTATTCGTAAAATGTTGGCACGCACCGGGCAAAAATCATAGAAATAGATTAATTTTTTTAAGCACCATAATACCAGATAAACAAAGTAATCTCAACACCAACACTTTGAGACATAAAGTTGATAGTCTAGATGTCCGTCAATGTCTAGCTAATATCTCAGGATAACGCTATGTTCGTGAAACTGGGAACTCATGTATTTGCATTCGGAATTCAAAAATATTAAAGGAAAGGACTTCGGTTTGTCTATTTTGTTGTTCTAGGGGTAAAACTGGTGATTTTGAAGTTTACGATGCTGATCGAGACTACGGGCGAGTTTATTGTTCGTCAGGGACACACCCGGATGTGCCGAAAAAGACAGGTTCTAAAAATAGACCACTTGCAACGTCATTTCATTTTCTATTAATGTAGACCAATCAGAATGCTTTATTTATCATATGACGTTACGCATCGGCAATGAATGTTATGGGCTATTTTTTTTTCCTTCTCTACCTAGCTTCGTTGAATGGAAAACATGCTTAATTTCAATTTGATTTTAAAGATTGATATTATCGCCAAGACAATTATTTGAATGAAGATCAAATCATCCGTTTAAATGCAGGGCTGTAGGCGGCTCTGCGGCCAGGTTACACTGGCTATAATAACTAGATGCAAATAACACTTTTTGTATTTTCACCCCGGGTGAAAATAACGACAGCCATACGGAAAGTAGTCATAGGCCCAGGCCTACCATATTTCTTGTTTTCTATTTTCACAATCCATCATATCCCGATACACAAAGCGTATTGTTAGTGATCTGCCATTTCTTTTGTTTATTTTTGTATCAACGAATACAAAACATATGCAACAGTTTTAGGGAGTAATTATTCTGGAAAATTTTGCTAAGAGACTTCTAGTCTAGATATCTACTCCTCATCATGTAAGATTACTTTTCAAAGATAATTTTTTTCTTCATATTAATCCCTGCTGGATATGAACTGGAGGCCGAAATGATTCAGAAACCCTCCCTTGAAATTCTGCTAAAGGGGGAAATGTCAGATTGCCATGATTTTTATTGAAAGTCACTGCTACGGCTCTGTGATTTTGCTACCGCTTCATTAAAATTCACATTGTTTCCCAGGTTCTAACCCTGAATCCGTAAGCTTCTCTCAATTTTGATAGCATATTGCAAGACGGCTAATCACTGAACCAAAAATTTGAAGAATGATTGGATTTTCTTTGCACTTCAGGTGTTGCTCAGGTGTTGTCTCTCTCAAACCAGAGAGTGGGTGCAGTGCACTTTTTTCCAAAGCAAAGACTGTAGAAGTTGGTTAGTAGACTGAATTTGTCCCTAGAAATTGTTTGGCTATCGCTCTGCAATTTTGCTACCATTCCTTACAAATGACAATGGTTGCCACTCTCTGGATAGGATGCTGGAATATCACAGATTACTTTCCCCAACCTAAATTGTGGATTTGTACCCGTTTTACACCTGGGTGGGGTCAGGCAATTGGAGTTAATTTCCTTGGCCAAGAAAAAACAAGTGCCACTGGAGGAATCGAACCCGGTACCCTCAGGTTTTGCACTGCGTCATTACCAGTTTGGCCACCATGTGGAAAGAGAGTACAGATGGTGATGGAATAAAGGGGCCTAAGTTTGATGTGTACCAAAGAAAGTGAAATATGTCTTTTAATATTTTATTTACAGTATAAAACCAGTGTATGGAGCACAACATCCCCCTCCATTGTCAGGTGTACCGTAAGTAAAATCACCATTCCTCCATTCAAAATGTAGAAAATTGAAATCTTAATCTTAATTTTTTGAACTACAGATTTTCATTACATTTGCTCACTCGGACAACACATTTGGGTTTAGGCCGGATTAATAATCTAGTCTATTTTTTAGTAGCCCAGACAAGCAACACTTACGTGTCACCTGTGGAAAGACTTTAAAAAAAGTCATTACACCAAAAGTGTAATTGATTAGACTTATTGGACATTTTAAGTTGTAATGAAAGAAAAGGTCTTGTGTATGAAATGAGAACTCTTAGTTGAATATCTTGTATTTTATAACCTTGATAATTTTATTTTTTCGTACTGTACATTCTTGTTTCTTAATGTTTTAATTTTTTACTTTTTTTTGTGTAGTTAGCCCTGTTTTTTTTGTTTTTTTGGTCAAAATAGTCTAAAATAAGTGTATGCTGCATTGTTTCCAGGCCTGGGTGGGCAACCAAGAAAGAAGAAAAGATCCGTAGAACTAATTCCAAAGACCCTTTCCGTGACTTTGAAAACAAGACTTCAGACGCCTGGGATGATGGAGATGATGACCTCTTGCAGATGGCCAAGGTGAAAATCTCCTTGCAGGATGTGCAGTCATCAGCTAAAGTGGTATTGGACAACCACAGCAAGAAGGCAGCTTCTGACAGGCAGCAGCAGCAATCAGTGCCAGCAGCCCTGAACAAAAGTAACTTTCCCCCTTGTTTTATATATGTTTTATTTGGTTTTGTTCATAACAGACATCCCAATTCACCAATACCAGTGGATATTAAGTCAGTTACAAACTAGACAATTGGGCAATGGTATGTTCAATCAACCTTGATCTCATATTATTATCCATCTTCATTCCTTCTTTTCTGATCCAATAAAGTTGTGGAACAGCTTGCCTTCAACATCAAAGCTCATGGATAACATTGAAGCCTTTAAAAAATATGCTCATCATATCACTTTAAATAACAGCCTATAAGTTATTGACTTTGAAATAACATTGTTCTGAAGTTTAAGAAGTCTGTAAACATCAACGTTGAATTTCGAACTGACAGTAATGTTCGGTTGAACAGAGTCAGTCATTTGATTGAAGAAGAAGAATATTTACACATCAGGCCCAGCTGCAGGAAATCAAAGCCGTGCCCTTCATCCTTCAGTCAACTGGCTAGATTACGGAGCCATGTGAATGGGGTCAAAGTTAATTATTTGTAAAGGAGACCAAATATTATCCCTTAACGTGCTGAGCCATTTTGGACACTATGTCATTCCTATTGCTGAAGATTTTTGGAGATCGGGATTTGAACCATCCGTCCCAGAAAAATATTTATTACTCCTCAACCGCTTACGCTACCGGAATGAAACTCAGAATGGCTAGAGATATCATCCAGCTATATACTCAAACTGTCAAAATTAGATAACATACTCCTGAAAATCTCTAATTAGCTAAAATATCCACTTAGATAGTGAAAATTTTGCAGATTTCTAGACATATCTAGACCAGACGTAGTTCGATTATTATCGCAACCCCAGTTACCGATAACTGGTTTAAACTTATGCGAGACTACTATTCGATTGATTGAAATACATCAATTATAACAACAAAATAATCAATACATTTATGAAAATCACGTTTAAAGAGATCAGTCTCATCAGCAGAAGCCATTTTGAACGGCAAAAAATAGGTGTTGAGGCGTAAAAATTGATAAAAATCGCAAATTGCCACCGATTTCGATTCGGTTAAGTTTGTAGAGTAAGGTAACAGCCTTTAGAAATAAGGGAAACCACTCCCGAATTTGTTTTAATTTTGTATTTTTGTATTCTGCTGTTGAGCACGGTATACTGCAATATCGACTTAAGTCGAAGTCAGCAATGGGAATGCATATCGGAAGTTTTGACTTAAGTCGAAGTCAGCACTTTAAAGGTTAATGTCCTCTTTTAAAGAGAAGGATATTTTTAAAAGAGTTAATTCTTCTTTCTTATGACTTTTCCATGATAATTTTTACAATCTTCTAACCAGTCTGCCGCTTTTAAATATTAACATTTTGGTTTTTTGTTATCATTATATTATCATGAATATTATAACTACTTCACTTTCAGACCTTAGCTCCTCCCCGCCGTGCAGTAGCAACCTTGTACCCACCAGTTACACCAGCCCCCTGCCAGGAGGGCCAGGGGTGGGAGTGAGGCTCAATAATAGTGGCTACCAGCCTCCCAAGACCACCTCCATACGCTTCGTGACTGATCTTGTACCCGACAGAGAAGCAGCTCGCATTGAAAAATTCAAGGCCATGTTTGCAGAACCATCTCTTGACCTGAGTATGAAACAGTCAACATTGATTTTTTTTTCAATTCTCAAATCAAAATGTCTCACTGAATGTTAGAGGGTTAGGGGGTGTCTCTGTTGGGCGCTGCTTTTGTTTCTACCTGCCTTCGTTTAAGTATTCAGTCCTTCTAGATAGCGAGTGAACCTGAAGTTAAGGTAACACAATGTAAAATATTGAGGATGACGCAACAGGCAGGACCCAGACTGAGCCAACGGAATACTAGATAGCAATGTGGGTATGCTTGTTTCAGATATCACTAGAGGGAGTGCTGGAAAATGTAAGATGATTGGTGAAGCCAAGAGAAGAAATAGCTCTAGAACCTCCAGAGACACCTGTCAACTAGCTTTTCATCTAATTCTAACAGTAATCTTTTGACAAATTTTGTTAAACAACCACATTGTTCTTTATTCTTTATGTCTATTTTCAGCTGAATTAAGAAAGCTGTGTTGGTCGGGTATACCCAAATCTGTGCGACCAACAGCGTGGAAAATTTTATCGGTTTGTTTATATTTTATTTTTCTCTTTCTTACATTACTCAACACTTAGTGTGAATGTGTGTCGGTTTTTATTTAAACATGCTTCTTATAAAAATATTTTGCCTAAAAGAAATATTTCTATTTTCTTGAAAAAAGGTAAATATGAACTACTTGAATGTTTTAGAAATTTCTTAGTGTTTTAGGAAGCTTTGAGGATCCCTAATGTATTGCATTAGTTTGCCTCCTATTAGTCTCACCTTATTTTCAGCAATTCTAACATACAGTTTCTGTTTTTGTTTGGTTTATAAATGAAAACACAATTTACTTGAGAGAGAATAAAGTTTGTATTCAAAATGTTGCCTGGAAATTCTGATTGATTAGTGAGTAATGAATATTACTCTTACTCTTACTTTTCCTTTCACAGGGATATTTACCTACAGCAGCTGACAGACGACAGGAGACTTTAGAGAGAAAAAGGAAGGAATACTTTAGCTACATCGATCAATACTATGAAACACGATATCAAGATTTACATGAAGAAACATTTAGACAGGTCAGTTTTCATAATTTTTCATCTTTGGTAATTTCTTTTTTGATTTAAAGTAATATCAAGGAGTAAATGATTTAAACCGTAACTCACTGAGACAGAAAAAGTAATCCCTTTAGAGCCTAACCTGCCCATGGAGCCACAGCTTAGCCTGCTTTCTGTAGCATTAAGCGGAGATAAGTGTTTCCCACCCTCTGGATAGGACACTAGTCTATCGCAGATTACTTTCCCTGATTCAAATTGTGGATTGTTGTCTGTTTTACACCTGGTCGGGGTGAGGAAATTGGAGTATATTTCCTTGCCTTAGGAAAAATGAAGTGTTGCTGGTAGGAATCAAACATGATGCCTCCCTGGGTTCTGTGCTGCATCTCTACCACAAAATGATTTAAAACCAGTTTTTTTAAAGATAAAAGTAATGAACAATCTTTTTCTTTCATAAATTAAATTCTGTTTGTATGTCTTGATCGCTATCAGCCGTCTTAACTATTTTGTATCCTTTTGATAGCTCTAAACCTCATCTAGACACTTGTTCAAGTGATTGTTAGGAATACAGATTTTGTGTAAATGGTACTAAAGACACAGGCTACAGAACTGTATATTAAAATGTTACTGCTTTTTTTTTTAATTACCTTTGTGACCTCTTAATGATGAGAGTAAATGCTTTATGAATTGTGTATCTTGGCCCTCACCATCCTCATTCGTTTCTTCCCGTCTTAATTTTTTACTAGCCATTCCTAGGGCTCTAAATTCCAAACATCAGGTTTGTCCCTATGTCAGCTTTTTTATTAAGTCTCAACACACTGCCCTAGTCTTTTGGGTGATATTGGGATTTGAACAAGGAACAGATAGTAAAAAAGGGAATCAGGAGTCTACAAATTGGTAGTATTTTTATAAAAAGAGCAAATGAAGAAATTATATTAGGACACCAAGTGATTGACGAGGAATAAGAAACGGAGGATAAATCTGATGCTTATTTTGTATTTTATATACCCCCCTTATCTTATTTTTTAATTCAATGCCCTTTTCAAAGAAGTAGAACACTACAGTTTACCATCATTATAAATAAATTTTATCGTTTTCTTTTTTTCTGGGTATTCCGTAACTTCATTTTCTAATATTTTTTTGTCCTATCTGGGTTGTGCTACGCATTTATTTTTCTCATGCAGCAAATTTTGTATTATGTTATTGACATGTTCAGCAGCAGAAATTGCATAATTTAAACAAACTGACATCTGCCCTTGCTTGTTTCAGATTCACATCGACATTCCCAGAATGAACCCTCTAATACCCATTTTTCAACAGCTAGTTGTACAGGAAGTGAGTAAGAAACGGGAGGAAAAAAAACAATAAAGAAATAAGATGATTCAAGAGTTGAACCACAAATGTTGCCCTCCCTTGCAAAAGTTAATCTGCTCCCTCAGCACTCCTGGGAATGCTTTATGTTTTGGTCCTGTGGAGCGATAACGAAACATGACATAATAAGAGGACGTTGGCGCTCCAATATCAAAATAGAAAATTTCATATTATTTCTAAGGATAGAGGTAATAAAGACAAGTTAATAAAAAGTATGAATTTTGTTTTCTTTTAGATTTTTGCTGTAAGGCAAACTATTATCTGCCAAAAAGGAGAGACCATTTTCTGCTTTTTATCATGTTATTCAGTCGTGAAGCAAGACCTTTTCTATCTGTCTGACTGTTGCTGAACCATATCTCAGTTATTTTGTTATTTTTTTGTTGTTTTGCAATGGCTTGGAAACTGTTCAATCATTTATCCCTGCTGTCGGTTTATGTATTGTAATGCTATCTTCAACAAATTGTCGGATTGTATGATAAAGATAGAATAACTATTAGATCTTACAGGCATCAAAACCCTTTGTTGGTTGGCTATGATACTCTGATCAAAGTTGAAAATATCTTGTGTGTTAGTAAAACCAAAACTTACCATTAATTTCATTTCCTCACTAATCTGTCCTTTCTACTAGAAATGATAATTAACCAATTTTTCATAATAATTGTTGGCTATTGCCATTGCATCTACACCAATAATCTCTTACATCCTATTTGAGCATTGCACAGACAAATGAGAAGCTATGAGGGATGTCTGAGGTTTGGGCATTTGTGCGCATATCTTCATGTCTTTCAATTTATCTTAATCTGTTAAAGTAGTTTTCATTTTCAGTTTAAAAGTTTTATCATTTTGATTATGACAAAATGAAATTGATGTTGACTGCTTTATCATTAAGTAACTAAAAGGCTGTTTGATAGCGTTGAGTTTTATTTACTGTCTGCAATCGTGAATGCTAAGTGCTTCTTGCATGATTTATTTTTTTGTCTTTCATCATCATTATTATTATTAATTTTTTTGTTTGTTTGTGCGATTTTGTATATAGTCATGAATGCCTTTGATGATAGGCGTCAGATGCAAATCTTGAAGAGAAAAGATAATATCATTTTCATAGTCAGTATGGGAGGAATTCTTTTTTACTTTTTGTTTGGTTGATTAATTTTGGTTTCATTCATATCCAGGACAACTATCGTTTGATTTGGTTCCTATGACTGTTTCATTGTCATTTGTTCTTTTTGGTGACTGGCTTTTAAAAAAGGAAATAGGTTGTTCTTTACATTTCTATATCTTACCCCTATTTTCTTCACCCCTCCTCCCACATCCTTTTCAGATGGATATGGCGATAATTTGGACTCTCTTTTCCCCCTCCCTCTCCCTCTCATTATTATAATTTTGATTTATTTATTTCTCACTCATTTCCTGGAACCGATCTCTACCTGAGGCTTTTTATTTCAGGTGCTCAGACAAACAGCAAAATCTTTTTTATCTACACACACTGCTTGTTTCAGATACATGCGAGCCGGTCATTGGTTGAATTTTATTAGAGCTACAATTATTAAAACTCTCACGACCAAGGTATATTTTAGGCCTAAAATCTGTATTTCTACAGATTCTTAAAGATATTCCACGCATGACTTCGTTAGCTCACTTGTTTCAAGAGAAACCCGTCCAGGAAGTAAGTACTATATTCGTGTCTACAACTCCTTATTGTTTGATGAGATTTTTTTTTTTGTCCTTTTAATTCTTCAAGTACCAACATATAATAGATCAAAGATATATATTCAAATAACAACTTATATTTAAAATTTCCCCTCTCTACTTATAGGATGTATATATAAAGATGGTTATGATTTACACTCAGTATTCTTGTACTTTGAAGTAAAAGACAGGTTTTTTTGTTTCTAGTCATAAGGTTGATAACATAATGAAATGGGCTTTCATCATGTAACCCTTCTATTTACCTGCTGTGGGCTTTATATTTATGATTATTGCTAGCCTCTGATTTTGAGAGATGTAACCTTGCATGGCTTTTAAACCTAAAAAGGCTTTCTTAACCACAATATACCTGACATCTACGCAATAATCATGTTAAAATGTTTGAAATGAGAGGGTGAGACTAAGAGAGTTTATGCAACTATCTTTTAACTTATACTAAAAATTATTTTAAAAATTTAAAGAGTGAAAATCACTTATACTTATTTACTTTCCAGTAACCTACTTAAAAAGAAAATAGTTCAATAGTTTTGTATGGGAAGGGCAGAATTAATTAACAATTGCAGCATTTTTTTAAACAATGATATAAAGAGATACCAACCGTCTATTGTCAAATTGTGATATATTATTTTAGTAGCTCACCTACCCTCCTCTCTCATTCAGCAAAATTTAAAGACAGACTGCTTGTTCCTTTCTTGCTTTACCTACCTCCGTTATCCCCTCTCCTTGCCTAACCAACCTTGTTTGCGTATACATAACCACTGTACAAGTTTAAACTGATGCTTTAATGATTATGGTTTGCTAGTAACTTCTACGGAATCGCTTACAATATCCTATCAGTGTATGGAAATGAATGTATGACCTCTGAATTATTTTACAAAGCCTGTATTATTTTGCATGTCTGGCTAAGATATATTCAGCATGTTTGGTTTTGTTTTGTTTATGTGGGTTTTTAATTTTTTTTTGTCTGGTTCAATTCTGATTTGAATACTGCAATGCTAAAAAAAATTACTGTTTTTATAAGTTATGATAAAAGGGGTAATTTATGCTTTTAATATTCAATAATCAGAGATGTAAAAAACGTTTCTTCCAATCTTTAACCCTTTCAATGCTAAGGTTACTTCAATATCTTTAATAATTACCTAATCTTGTACCAGATAAATCAGGTTTTAGTGAACTGGCATATGCCAAAAGCTTAAAATTCTGTTCACTGAAATCTGATTTTTCTGATATAAGAACATGTAAAAGGTTTTGCATATTTCAGGTGGATTAGGGTCAGATCCTGCTGTGAAAGGGTTATAACTTTGATGGAATGGATGTTAGGAAGTTAGAAGACAGATGAGCTTATGTTTCTTTAGAACCGTGGTGGACTAAAGCAGGATTTTTAAGCAAAGATTTTGCAGGATCTGATTGATTTGTAATGTAATGACCCTGCATCTTTATGGGGATGTGTTGTTACGGTGTCACGCTTGGGAGTGCAATGTATGATCTGGTTTGAGCTTTTAGTGTTTGAATGAAAGTGAAATTCAAACTCCGCTTTATCGAGTGGCAGTTGAATGGCCTACCCTAGACATTTTATTAAAATGGAAAGGGCATTACTGGCTGCTAGCATGGACTTAAAATTCTTTCTTTTCAATTCTGTTACATAATCCTCTTCAGTTGCATTCTTTGTAGAAGCATCTATTATAAAAACCAAACAAAACTGGCCATTCTTTGCACCTCTACAGACTTGATTGTATGACCGATCTTGATCATTGATGGCTTAAAACAATTGTCTTGATTTAACTCTTCATGATATTGTCGTCTTTGTGCATAAATAATATAACTTATATTATAAGTGCCTGTTGGTTGTGAACCAATAAAATTTTGTACTTTTGTTTTCAAGTTTAGGCATTTGTTTCATAGTTAGTAGTTACCATGTTGAATTTTTTTATTTTTTTACTGAACTGACCTTCAGTATAAAGTTTTATTATTTCCATATTATGAATACAACTATTAGTGTCTGAAGATGTGAGCATCAAGTTTAATAATTACAACAGAGATTTATTGATAGTTTAAATTTTATTGCTACTTTTAAAGCTCCGCATATAGAAAACGATCTGCCAACGCCGACTTTGCTTCAAAATGGTGCTAAGAATGAAAGAAAAAAACGCTCTTTCGTGCAAAACCATGAGGGGGGGAAGGAGGGTTCATTTTCTCTAAAAGAATTAAGAAATTAAAGCCTTTGACTTTTATGGCTCCTCTCAAAGCAGTTTGCAGGGCAAAAAAAAAATATTCGGTTCAAATGAAATGTTTACTGAATAACAAAAACAAATTCATTCAGTACAGTATAAACCTTTTTTTTAAAACAAGGAGCCATAAGATTACATCTTTATAAGCTTCAATTTATTGTGATGGAAAAAAATATAGTAATTGTATACGGAAGACTGGTTCACTTAGCCTGCGGTGATTGTCAGAAAGGTCAAAACATCTTAAAGAAATTCAATATCCATCCTGTCCTCCAATTTATGAAAAAAGAAACAGAATTCATCATAGTTGCTATTCATATTGGGGGTTCAATCTTTTTCATTTTGTGGGCTGTTTTACAATACACAAGAAATGTTACTCTAGAATCTGTTTTAATTTTATACCAATTTTCTTGAGAAAAGGAAGTGTGTTGAGTGATGGTCATGACATGAGACACTCTTTCAAATGAGATTCAGATTAAGATCTATATTTATCTTACAGATAGTCAATACTGTTACATTATTAGTAGAAGGATCTTCTATGGTATGTTGTTTTACTTACATGACATTAAAAATTATTTCTGAATAAAAAATTGAGTTTGGATTAAAACTTTTCCCAAGACTGTAATTCTGATTAATTACTAGCATGAGCTTATGCAAAAACTATTTTTAAACTTTTATAGACAGATTGCTCATATTTTCCCTTATTTTCGTCAGATATTTGAACGCATCTTATACATCTGGGCCATTCGTCATCCGGCCAGTGGTTACGTCCAAGGCATCAATGACCTGGTCACCCCCTTCTTTGTGGTCTTTCTCTCCGAATACATTGAGAATGGTAAGGTTTAGTCTTAGTTTATATCCATGTGTCATGGTTGTTTTACTTTGACTAATGAATGACAAGTTTTACATTCAGAGTACGTCCGAGACCTGCCATGGCACTTGTCCCCAGTACAAGTGGCCATGTTGCCTTTGTGCTCATCTACATTGCCCATTATTTTATGACTGGCTCATTTCTTAAAGTATAGAGCTTCAGGTTGTTGTTTTTTTGCTTTTGTTTTTTTTTTTCAATTTTTTATGCCTCCTTTGGTGTTATCTTTGTTTATAAATAATCATTTTGGAAAATTGCTGAAAATTACAGCTCTAGTTTTGCAGACCATGAAATGCCAAGAATGGCAGTCAAGACCCAGACAAACAATTCAAAGATGTCTGTCTGTCGGATAAAATCAAACTCAGATGCTAGAATAAATGCATGCATGGATACACAGATAAACAGTTTAAAACTGTGTTCAATATCTCCTTTTTTGCTCTGCCTCTCTCTTCAGACATAGAGGTTGAGAATTGTGACCTGACAGAGCTTCCGCAGGAGACAAGGAACCTGATAGAGGCCGACAGCTTCTGGTGCATGTCCAAGCTTCTGGATGGCATACAGGACAACTACACTTTTGCACAGCCCGGCATACAGATGAAGGTCAACGCCTTACGGGAACTTATCAAGAGGATTGACGGTAAATTAATAATTACAATAAAACTTAAATGATGATAATGCGTGATAGTACTAAATAATTAAACAGGTATAACATTTTATACCACCTCCACAACTCAGCACATCAAAAATAACTAAAAACCATCTCAAATTCTAGATAAAGGTACCTGACTGGAAACAAACACAAATGAAGCAAACATAATAATGAGACTTGCACCAGCTCATACCTACAGTTTTTGGGAAGACAATTATTATGATTAAAATATGTGTGAAATTTTACTCTGAAAATTGTGTTGCTGGTAGCCTTTATTTTAGTATATTGATAACAACTGGCCTGGATCTTTTCACTCTGGCACCTTGTGGTAGGTGTGAGAGTAGTGACTCCAGGGATAGTAAACCTCCCAGGGCCTTGCTTTGCCATTCATCGTGACTTGGGATCATCATCGTCATCCTTTGCTTGTGCAAAGCTTGCTCACAATTTTTGTTTGTTATTGTTCTCCACCGCTTAAACTGAATTATTGTTTTGTCCCTTTTCCCTGGTGCGTAGGAAGAAATTGTATTGAAAATCACATTACATAGATATATATATCGAGCAATCCTGCTACACATAGAGAACCGATCTTAAGTGACTCTGTAAGCAGACAACAGGGTTTTTTAAAAACAAAGGCTAAAATTCAATAATATTGATCCTAAACACACTCCTGAAGAAGTATGTGTGTTGAAAATTTGGTCGCTATTTGTTCAATGGTTTGAGAGCCTATTAAAACAATACATTTTCAATGTCATAACGTGTCCATTTTTATTGAGCTTTTATTAAATAGCACACTATCAACTAAACATGTTCAAAGCACTTTACAAGGGGTCCCTGGCCAACAGAGCTTCATATTTATATATATAGATATCATATTTGATAGCTATCTTATGTCTTATCATACCAGCGCCTCTATACAATCACCTGGAGAGGCAAGGAGTGGAGTTCCTGCAGTTCTCGTTCCGCTGGATGAATAACCTGCTGATGCGAGAGATCCCGCTGCGCTGCACCATTCGCCTTTGGGACACCTACCAGTCGGAGGTCAATGGTTTTGCGGATTTCCACCTCTACATGTGTGCTGCCTTCCTCAAGAGGTTCTCTGAGGATGCTTTACGAGAGCATGACTTTCAAGTGAGTTCGGTTAGCGATACTACGATATGGCTTCATGTATTTAAGTCTTGATATAGATTTTTCCTTTGCAGTCATGGTAGGTGCTTTCTTTTCTTTATTGTAAATGATTTAAACCAATTGTATTTAGTTAAAATAATTGCATTAAGTGCCTTCAGCATTGTGTGATATTTAAGAAATGCTGTATAAATGTTACTTCTTACTCACTTCTTTCTTGCCTTCGCTTCTCTGTTCAGTCTACCAACCAACTCCCTCCACTTCTCCCGGTCTTGGGTCATTGTCTTGAGCTGCAGCTGCAGATTGAGCTTTGACCTGAACTGCAGGTCTTCTTTCTGACCTTTCAGGTCCTAGCTCAAGATTGCGAATAGTTGATAAGAGCAGACAGCTTAGACTTCGCCATTTATGACCCAAAAAATATAATTTGTCATTAATGTTCTTATTATTAATCACAACCATTTAATTTTTTTTCTAACACACAATGTGTCCATAGAAGTTGACTACAAATAGTTCTATACATATTATTTTACGAGGTTAAAATTATTATCTACAGTTTCTTGTAAATAGCAGAATAGATAAAAGTTTTTTGGGGATTTTTTTTCTCTATCATAGCTTCATTAAAGAATGATAAAACTGACTGAATTTATTTATTTTCGTTTTTTAGTCCAAGGCTGTCATTTTCAATAAGTTAATGTATTCTTTTTCTTCTCTGCATTGACAGGGTATCCTGATGATGCTGCAAAACCTTCCCACATTGCACTGGAGGGACAAGGAGATCAGTGAGTTGTTAGCAGAGGCGTTCAAACTTAAGTACATGTTTGCGGATGCCCCTCGACATTTGTTACTGAAATCTTGACAATCCTGAGTATGGTTCTACTTTCACTTTTTAATTTAAACATGAATAATGTGACTGAGATTGTGATTGGATTGACTGCAAGATGAATGGAATCGATAAGGGTTTTTGTGTCTTCATGGCAACATAATGTGTTACTGTATTGTCACATGATATGTGTTTTATTTGACTTAGTACTTTTTTCGTGTTTTATGAGCATGTGATCATGTCCAGTAGGCTTATTCCCTTCAGGTACAAACATTTAGGATGTACAAACTGTTGAATCCTGGGATTGGGGGCTGATATAAGCCAATAAAAACACTTGTGGGTGATACTAAATTTTACACAAATTCTTTTTTTTTTTGTTCATTGGGCTGTTGGTTTCATTTGTCGTCACATCATGTTTTTGTTTCGTAATTAATTGTCTGCTCAAGATTTTAAGCCTAGAATTTCTGAAACACATTAATATATTTTCAAGGCAATATTAATTTTCTTAAGAATGCCACTCTACCAATTACGGTTGTGCTGGAATTTTTTGTAGGAGATTCTTCTGTTTGATGCAGGGTGGACTAAGGAAATGTTTCAGTCTTGTTGATTCTTCTGTTAGATGCAGGGTGGACTAAGGAAATGTTTCAGTCTTGTTGATAATTTTGTTCTGTGATGAATCTTAACCTTATTTCCAATTGTGTTCATTTTTCAAGACATTTTATTTTAAAGGGGTTTGGATCTTATGTAAGGTGATATCATATCTTATCATCACTATAATCATCGGTCAAATTAAAGAATTCATATTTTTGAGATGCAAACAAAAATACTTTCAGTCAGTCATCTTTGTTCTGCACGTTTTACTTTTTCCAATATGAAAGACTAAATGCTTGATCATCAGCACCATTTGATTTACCTTTATCGTAATGTTTTGTTTCTTGAAGATCAAGCAAGATAAGACACGATCTATGATTTCCAAATCTATTCGGGGGAGGGGGGTTGGGAAAACAAAAATTTCGTGCTGTATTTTAAAATGCTTATAAAGAGAAATAACATGAAGTAATCTTCAAGGCTGTGTAAGAGCGAAGACCTTCATTCTAGAATTCAATGCATGAATAGACTTGTACCCAGGGTTGCCACTGCCAGCAAATAATGATTTAAAGATTTGTATCGTATCGTATGAAATGAATTAGCATGGTACGGTTTGAGCCTTGTGAACTTTGTCATACTTATTCTCAAGTAGGTTACTGCTTTGAGAGACTGAATGATCTTATTTACATTTTTTTTTAAATCTGATAATCTGTATTTTGTGGTACACTTACACGGTCCGGACACCCTGTGACATTTTAACTTAAATCCCGCTCGGTTAGAGTAGCCTCACGAAAATAATCAAATCAGCAAGCAGCAAAGAGCTAGGGCAAAATTGGTTTCTACTGGAATGAAGCCCGTTGGTTGGTCTAATTTCTGAATGAGGTCACTTTCTCGTAGCTATTTTTATAATGAGTCACATGATGACAATTCCATCCTTATAATAGAAACTAACAAACATTACGAATTTAATTTTAATGTATAGAAAGTGAAAATCTATTTAGCTTTCATTATTTTATCACGTGTGTCATGAATCACTTCACAAGCAAACAATATGGAAACCATATTGTCATCATGAATATATTATTATAATGTGATATTTTCTAATATAGCCTATATTATATACTTATTTAATTTTCAAATGATTTGATAATGTTGCTCGACAAGTGTGAATGTTTAAATTCTCCAAGGCCATGATTTAAACGTAGATTGTTACTAACCACAAGAACACAATGACTGCCGGTGCGAGTGAAAGGGATTTTACACTACAACGATCCCACTTGTTCATGTCATGGTTTAAAAGAGGAAAAGCATTTTACATATCATTATAAGAACACTGATACAACAAACTGCGCAGCGCAAGAAACAAACATTGTTTGTTATGTCCATAATATATTTTATCTCTCTAACATTTTATTTAAGTGAAAAAGAAATTTAGCCACTGAAGTGTGCTGGTTATAATTGAATTAATTGTGTTTGAAAGATATTACACAGATTTTGTTCTTTTTTTTTGTGACTCTTTTTGTATGTTAAAGTGGGGGTCTCTAGTATAATGACCATAAATTTTTCATTGGTTCATGGTAAAAAAATCTAAAATTTTAAATTTTATCTAATGGATTTGCCTCTTCATTTTAAAGAAATGTTTGTGGTTTTTTTTCAAGTGGCTTAGGTTTTGTTTTGTTTTTCTTTGTCACTATAATTTACATTGCTCTTGATTGGAGGAAACTAATCGATTAGCAGTCTATCATAGGAATTCTCAATAACCATAAAAAAGTAATGTGGTAAGTAGTTGTCACACAAGTAATCACAAGCATTTATTGTTATGTTGATGCCTTAGCTAGAACGGGTATAGATTTAAATACTTGAACTGTATGATCACTTGAACATGCAAGGCTTAATTGGATTGTGTTGAGAAAGAAACTGGTTGTGTGATTTGTGCATATGTTTATGTGTGTTCACATCGTTTCTGCTCACATTACCTGTTTCTGAATCTTGACCACCCCCCCCCCCCTCCCCTCCCCCTCCTTCCCTAAAAAAATGTTATCAAAGGTGAAATAAAGGAAGTGATTAATAGACCAGTATAGTAGGACACTACTATACTAGCCTATTAATCACTCCCTTTGTTTCACCTTTGATAACCACTGGCCTAGCGATCCCCTCTCTTTTTACACTGGAAAATGTTCTTGATTCTGTTTTTAATATTTATCTCTTGAATTGATGCTTTAAGCCTTTTTCCTACATGTTTTTGAAAGACTTACCTTCAATGTGGAGCTACAGAGTACTAGCTTTCACTCTGAAGTATTGAGGGAGTGCAGTGTGTAAAATGAATATTCTTGTCGTTACAGGGACTTGGGGGATTTAGTGTAGTAAGGAAAATACAGTAGAACACTGATATGACACACTGCCTCTGGCAAGATAGTGTGTTGCATCTGTACTGTCTTATATTTTATTGAAACAATGAGTTTAAAAATAAATTTGCTGGTTATGTCCATAAGTTTGGATGAGTTCATCTGTGAGGTATGATTGTGATAAACTGTATGACGTAACTTAGATTTGAAAATGTGTGAGAGTGTGTTTTTGTGTGTGCGCTGATCTCAAAACTGAAAGTTTTTATGACAAGGAGGGTAATGATAATGATAGTTGATACTGTGATACTGATGGAATGGTACGGTTGTGTTTTTTTGTGTGTTTACTAGACTCTCCAGTCATGTGGGATGATGTACAAGTAAAGTGTTTGAGTTCTGTTTCAAGTTGGTTAACATTTATGAATAGGATGAGGCCTTTGCCACATGGTCTGTGCATTTAGTACATGGTGCACATGTTGTGTGTGGTGGCATAGGACAGTAAACCCTCCACTTGAGTCAGAAAAACAATTATCTATCAGAGAACTGCCTGTATAATTTTGGTAAAGTTGTCAACCTTCCCTAAACGGTTGCCTTTTTTTTTTTTTAATTTCATTAAGATATCTCTACTTGAACCTGTTAGACTTTTGAACAGTTCAAAGTAGGACAGCATTGAAACTGAGAAAGTTGCTGTCAAAGTTTTGCTATCAATTCATCCCTTTCCTGGCAGCTTGGCTTTCTCCTTATCATTACCTCCCTCCCAGGGCAGTGACAGGAGACGTTTACTGTATGCCAACAATGAAATAAACTCCAGAAAGGACTTTGTTCTTGTAAGATATTTCTGGCCTTATTTTCCCCCCTTTGGAGATTTGTGCCTCCAGAGGTTGCTCCATTGTCCATCTCGGTGTTGTCTTCTTTGACCACTGACCACAAGGAATTCAACGTCTGACTTGGAGTTTGGAGCAGCCTTATCTTGGAATCTGGGCGTCCACAAACTGCCTGCCCTAGGTCTTGTGTTTGAACCTTCCTTTCCGCAACATTGCACAGTATCAACTCAAAAAGGATGCGTCAAGGTATAGAGTCATTTTGCAGTATTCAGTGGATACCACTGGCTCTTGAGACTGAATTGTCACTTGCTCAATCAAAGCCTGCCTGTGCTACTTTTGATAGATTTTTACTATGCCACCATACACACACATATCTCAGCAACATGTTTTGGCACTGTTGGTGAGCATTCACCGATGGCGATATTCCTTTGCCACTGTTTCTTACTCTTATCTTAAAGCAACTGGTGTACTTTATTGTCACACTTTTTTTAATGTCGTCCATTAACTTTTGTTTTGTTTTTATAAATATACTTTAATTGTTACCAACCAGTTACCTTTGCACATTGTTGTCCATTCCTTGTTCTATGTGTACAGTCATTTTCTTCTAATGAATTAACCATTATATCATTTTCTTTAATCGATCTTTATGGAAAGGATGTTTTTATTTTTATTTTTTTCATGTGTGGCAATCACATTGTTACTCTTTCCCAGTGCCCTAAACTAAGACAGGACCAATAAAACCAGCTCCTTGTCTGAAAACACACAGATTTAGAATCAAGTGTGTGTATCTTCTTTGAAGTGTGCACACTTAAACCTCGTTAGACCTATATCCTAGTGTTTGGAAGACATAAAATTGGTCGTATTGTGAGAGTGAAACGGGCAGTACAACAAAATAATTAATATCCGATGTCTAGTGGAGTAGGGTGATTGTAGAGAGGAGGAACAAATTTATTGTCTGTACTGTAAGGTTATAAACAAAAGGAATGTTTTGGAGCATTTGAGAGGTCTTTCGTCTGGTTGGGTTTGGGAAGTTAGCAAAAAAGTCTTTTTTGGTTAAATATGAAGTGTACTGCAATGTCACTATGCACTATGGGTTTGATTTTCTCCACTGTAAAACCATGGTGGTAGGTGAAAATGGTTGCAGTATAATGGGCTTGAGTAACTTGTGCCGTTATCTGTGTGTATGTTTGTGTGTATGGAGGTGCAGTAGGAGTTGTCATTTCATTCAAATACAAGTCTTCGGTTTCAGTCTCACTGGGTAAGTCAAGATTATAAGGAGAAACTAAAAATGCATCGTCTATAGATGGCCATTGCTGTTTGCGTGAGTGTTTTTTTTATATCATTTTCCTCTCTAGAGATAATAATTTTTTTTTATGCAGATTTTGGAGTCAAGTATAGAATAACTGGTAAAGATAGAATTTGATTGAGTTGATATCACTGGTATATTTCAGAATACCCTCAAGCCATTATGCCATCTGTGCCATTTTTAACTTCACAAATTTTTAATGGAAAGATTTACACATTATTACTTTTTTGGTTGTTTTTTTGTTTTGTTTCTGACATAAACAGTCGTCATGTATGATGTATTGGAACAATGTTTGTAAGACAAGATAGAATGTGCAATGTCTGCTTTATATTGCATATCTGTAAAATGTGATAGAGGTGTGGAGTCCCGGCTGATATTGCTAGAGTGGATGCACTCACTTTGCTTAATTTCAAATCATGAAAGGAAAATTGAGGCTTCAGAATAAGATTTCATCTATTTAAAACTAAATGAGTGTTAGTCATGAGCTTTTTCTTTTTAATTGCCAATCTTAACGGACAACAGGTGAGAAAAACAATTGTTTAAAGGCGTATTGCCGCTTATCATTTACAATGACAGATTTGTTGAGGAAAGATAAGATATTTCTCTATGCTATGTTCTGCTCAAGAAATTGTGTTTCTTACCCTAAGGATATTCAAAGTGCCTCTTGTCAGACTTGGTTTAAAAGTACCCTACATTTTAATCCTTTTTAGGTCTCTTTGATTGGAACAGTTTGACTGTTGTCAACGACCTATTGACTGTTGGGGCAGAAATTTTCACCTAGGATGTTAATACTGTTAGTGTTAGTTTTATCATGAGCTGTGTTAAACAAATGTGTACCATTGTTGATATTGTAAGTAGGAAAAAACACAAAACAACTTAAAAATCTGAGTTCTGGATTGAGTGCTGTGTGGAAGTCATGTGATCATTTCAATATAACACGCATACTGCACTGTGTGTTATTATATGATGCTGTAATAAATAAATTGTTATACTACAAGATACATGTAACAATTATTGAATTATATTTCTAGCCATACATAATATACATAAAGATTTGTATTTTCTATAAGATATGCACTGGGTGTCTTGAGAACACAAATACTCGATGTATGAAGTAGATGTATGCAATACATAATTTAATGAATTATAATAGCTCAAACATCTAGTGCTTGTCTTCTTTTTTTGTATTTGTGTGTTTTTTATGTCCATGATTGGGATCAAGATTTGCAGAGGTCTTGACTTTTCGTTATGCCCTTATTGATATTGTACACCTCCTTAGCACTGCAAATGCTGGATACAGGGTTGCAGTTCTAGTGTAATTTTATTAAGGCCTTCAGCAGGCCATGCACATAGTCCTCGGACCAGGTTCAAATGTATGTATTTTGCATATCACCTGGGTTATCTCCTGGGGTATAACATGCCACTGCGTTTCTTGGCTGGGTCCAATTTTTTGTTGTTGTTTATTTAGAGTTCAAGTGCGTTTTCAACTGCTGAGATCCAATCTTTTTCACCTCATTCAGAGTCAGAGGAAAGAGAGAATAGAAGTGGAGAAAAAAGCAACAAAAAATGTTTTTATGCCATGGGGTGTTATGACAGATAAATAATCTCTGCAAACAGGGTAGGGACATTTTCAGCCGTAACTTGAAGTGCACCGCAAAAATGACTTTGGTTGTGGATGATGTGTGCGTGGGCAAAAATAACTGACCAAACCATGATCCTGGGCTCCACTCAATCCACTGGATAATGGGAACTCATCTGGCCCATTAATGTACATTGTTGTAATGTCCACCAGTATCTGTCAAAGATGATCACTGAAAAAGACATTTTCTTACCTGTTCTACTCTGTCTGCAGGGTTGTTTTGCCAGGGTGTTACCTTGTGTTGATGTTGATCGGGGAGTGAAAAAAAGATCAACACAACCGTTGGGTTGATTATTTACAAAACAAGGGAAAAAGAGAGGCAAGACACGACAGTATTGAGACATCACATTAGTACAATAAAATACAAAAAAAAGAATAGAGCATGTCTTGTGTCTGTATGCCTGCTTATGTAATTATTGTTCAAGCTGTGACTGGGTGGTTGTGATTTTCCATGGAACATAGATGAGGAGGG
>JAUEKZ010190674.1:2171-12337 GCA_031471865.1 Melibe leonina | reverse complement strand
GTAAGATGATAGATCAATCCAAAAGATAAGAAACAGAAGTAGCGCCCACCAGAGGCGCCCGCCAACCGCCCGCAAAATGCATTGTAAAGTGTATTTCAAAAGCACTCTTTGTTGAAACCTCATAGCACATAGGACCAACCAAGCACCTGTTAGGCGTGATACAATTTGTTTGTGGGACAAGGACACTTGAATAGAAGGTCAGGCGCCCATTTCACTGCTGGGTCGACAGTGGGGTTTTCCAATCACATAAAAAAAGATCTGCCCATTAGAGGGATCAAACCAAGGATCTTCATGGCAAGAATAGCTCTATTTACTGAGCTCATGCGCCCTAGAGAGTGCTGGAAAAAAGTAAGATCATAGGTAAAGCCAAAAGACAAAGAGAAGAAGTAACGTCCACCAGAGTCGCACACAAACTATCTGCGTTAATCTACCAAAGATATGCTCCAACCCTAAGCATGTCGTGTTTCTATGACCTCATTTTTACAAAAAGTATACAATACTTCAATGCCAGACACAACCAAACAGATAAATAAACCAAAGCAAGAGAAGGTGTCTGTACTCCTTAATTTATTTATTTTCAGAGGCAAACTAAGGTTCAAGCAAATCATATACAATGACTGACACTTCCAGAAAAAACCCCCAAAAAACACTTGCACAAAGACGGTTTCTTTTCAAACTTTGGTCTCAATAGCACCGCATGACTCATATGTCAAATTGAAAATAACGTTCAATTAAAAAGAAAACTTTACCTCATTACATAAAAATGAAATGGTGAATTATGGTACTGGATGAATAAAAAACAGTCACTTCTAAAGAACTAAGTATTCTTTTTCTCCTGAATGAATTTTGTGTGTAAAAAAGTCTCTCTTTACTCTTCCGACAATGGTAGATCTTCACTTTTTGCTGGAGTGATCTCTTTGTGAAAGGTCCTGTAAAAACGGATTACATTTAACTTCTCTATTCAGATCAATAAACTGAGGTCGACTGAATCAGAGTAAAGGAGGAGCAAAATTTTAGTTCTTTAAAGAAAAACAAAAAATATGAACAGGAAGAACTTTACAAAAAAAAACAAGACTATAAAAAAACTACCGAATGAAACCCCCAAACAATGATAATGAACTGAAAAAATAATGCATCCCTTTTCTATCTCCTCTGTGAGAACATCTAAGTAAAGAATTCAAGCACTTGTACAAACAAGTGCTACAGTCTGACCTTATGAGACAAGTAGTATCACAGCTGAAATTACTAAGAAAAACATTTGAGATCTCACTTATCTTACCATTATGATCCACTATTTGAAATGAGCATTCAAATGGATCTTTGTTCTTCGTTTGTTAGTTTTAGAACTTTTTCAACAACTAAGGCCATACTAAAACCCAGAGGTAAGTAAGATCATAGGTCAGATAAACAGCCAGACTTTGGATTTTGCCAAGGGGTGTTTCATATACGTCTGTTTGGACAAGAGGCAGGGCAGAGGCTGAGCTATCAGATACAAAGTAGCTGTTGTATGCTTCTTAAGAAAGCACTGGAGAGAGTGCTGGATAAAGCCAGAAGCGAAGAAACAGAAATAGCCTAACCAAAGACGCCTGCCAAGATTCCACAGAACTAAAATCCTTGATTCTCTGGTTTCCTATAATAGCATGCATCTCAGCAGGTGATGATTTCAAATGATTCTAAAATAATGGAGATGATTTTTTTTTTAATGCTTTAAATATGAAAATAGCCCCAGTATCATGATAATTTTAGAGCTTTAAATTTTGATACTAAATTTGACAGACTTAAAGTAAAAGCCTGGTTTTCGATTGTTTTACATGTCTACACAGGGATCTTTCCAAGCAAAATAAGTTAAATGCACAAAAATCTGCTTAGCAAAGTAAGCAAAGGTAAAATGTTTTTTTTCTCTGCTGAAAGATGACCCATAAGTACTTGCAAGTCGTAAAGACAGATACAGGGAGAGACAAGAAAGCAATGAATTAGGTTTTACCTTAAGTGACGTAACAAATCTACCAGTGCAGGACCAGATCCAGGTTTTGCTTCCAATTTCAATTGGATAGGATAAAGACTTGGTCATCCTGCATTCCGTTCTAAAACTGATACAGGATATTAAAAATGGCCTCACTTACAAGACTACCATGACAAATATAATTAACTTAAGGCTTCTGTATGCACAGAGCTAAGAGCGAAACACACATAACTAACTAACATTCTCCACCGAATATAAGAACAGTGCTGGACAAGCAGGAAAGGCAACCATGACAAGCATAGTTGTTGATAACCAGTTGTTTTTTTTATACTTGTTTAATTACATTTGAAGGCAAAACCTGGATTCACTTTTCTTCAGGTAGAATCACTGACTGTATGTACCCCAGTCAGAGGTACATTTCCCCCCCAAAAAATGTTCAGAAGCTATGCCGAGACATTGTTGAAAGGATTGTAGAGGTATTCAGAAAATAAATAGAAAGTCAAGAGTCGAAAAACTAATTACCAATAACATCAAATGCTAGCAAGGAATGAAAGATGAAAATAAAAATCAAACAAAGACAAGACATTTTATCCCATGACTAATGACTAGTGTTGCGCACATGGACTGTTGATGTTTTATTGAAGTAAATATGTAATGAAGATTGCATCGATTGAAGCAATACTGACCATGAATTGAATTTGATTTACCATTTACTCTTTTAGAGAAACTGTGTAGGATTGCCTTTTCAGGACTAGATGATCATGACTGAAACATTAGTAGATTTTACCTAAAAGAGTTATGAGGAAACAATAAACATGCAACATATTAAAACAAATTCAACAATTACTAAAAAAAATTTGATATCTGCTTGTGAGCATAAAAAACAGGATAAGAAAATGACAGTTATTCTTTTTACTACTTCTACATATATAAAAAAGGCTTTTTCTCCTATGATATCAGATATCAAAATCCATAAATTAAAAACACAGTAAAGTAATATTCAGAACAGGTGTTTGTTTCATCAGGACAATAAAAACCAAGAGAGGGTTGTCTGATCAATGGTGAACCCAAAGACGAGAGCTCCACTGAATATTTCAGCTTCATAGATCTCCAAAACAAACCCATGCAATTTGGTAGTATTAGCCAGCACAACATCCACATCAAAAAAGCTTCATGGGGAGGAGACACATCAGATGGTTGGTCTTACTGACCCATGTCAGACATGGTATGATTTTTAATTTTGTTAACATTCATTTAAAAAGAGATGAATTGGAACTTGATTTTCTCCTCTTAAGTTAAAGAAATAAATAGTATAACTCGTCTGCAGAAAATTTTTACATTCAAGCCTATAGAATCAAAAAAAGATACTACAACACTTAAGTCCTGTTATTGAAAAGACCTCCGCTGAATGATCAGTTTCATGAGTCTCCATAGCAAAGACATTGATAGCACAATTTACAAGGCATGCGTTAATACAAATACAATACTGACCAGAGGCAGAATATCCCTGATGAACAATGAAAAAGTAACACTGATACTGATAGCAATTACTCCAGACCACTGAATCTAATTTGCTTTACAATGCAACTTATTATATTGCCGAAAAAAAGAGAGAAACTTTTTAAACATTTAACTTTTACAGGTTTCGTGCAACTAGAACAGCTCATCGCAAAGTTACACTTCTTTGTATATCAATTGAATATAATCATCAACAAGGATGTCCTTGTTGAATTTTTAAAAATAAAAAGACAGAAAATCCAATACCCTGATATCAAACAAAAAAAAGTTTCCGCTCATCATTTACACTAGAGATAAGATATCTTCATATTATACCTTAAACAAGATATGGAAAACAACATCTACGATTATTGCAGGTTTTGGGGGTTTTTTTTGTCTCATATATTTTCTTCCTGGTCACAATATCACTAAACAGACATGTAACAGATGACATGGGATAACAAAAAGATATCCACAGACACCACAATAAGTTTAGTAGAGAGGCAATCTATATCAAATTGTGAGAAGATAAAAATGTTTCAGGATATCAAGCATTCGTTGTAAAGAAATAAGAGCAAAATTTCATATCAAGGAGGACATATCAATCTGGAAAAATGCTTCTTAAGAAAAATTTCAATACTAAATAACAAGAAAGACACAAAGAAACAGAAAAGGATATTGGAAAGGAAAAAGAGAGCAAAGAAAATAGAAAAGAAATAAGACACATCTTCAATATTGTTTACTCTAACTAAACATACGTATCATGCAAATACATGTATCAAAATTGAATGCCCATCATATCAATTTGCATGAAATAGCAGTCCATAAATAGGCAGAAAGCTAAGAAATTTTTTTTACACCAGAAGCAAAAGGACATCCACCCCACAAGCTGGAAGCACAGAACAATGACTCATTGCAAGAGACATTAATTTGTCACATCCTGAAATAATGACCACTCGCAACCAATAAGGGGTAGGATCATACAAACATTATTTCTCTTTTCCCGACTGCTAGATCAACTTGTTTATGGGAAGTAGATGTTCTGCTGGAAAAATTATCACATTTAAACAGAACTGCATTAAAAATAATCACATCATTGGTCACTTTTCATTGCCCCCCAAAAAATGAGCCTGACCTGTTTAGACCAATACAAAAAAGATGCAAAAGTGCAAGTAAAAGAATTAAGTAATTAAAATTTATGACAAAACTGAATATTAATGGGCAAAACATTGATTGACAAATTCAATGCTCCAACTTTGGCTTTGACCAAGAGGCAAAATATGATCAAATAAACAACAGTATTATGGCAAAACAATCATATCAATAAACATGCTTTTAAGTGCGTTTAGAATAAATAGTGCCCATACAAAGGTCTTAAAATACATCCCTGAAGTTGGAAAATAAAAATTGTCATGATTGAATTGCACACTCTCTTTCTTCATATGTTATGAATGATAATTAAAGCAACAACAACAACAAGATTGAATATGAAAAATTAAATATCAATGAAATCAGCTTTTTATGACAGCATGAAATACACACATACACTATAGGTACACTAAATTACACATATGACTTTGAAGGGCAAATGAAAATGATGAAGAGTTAAAAACACAATATGGAGCAACATTTTCAAGCTCTGTGAATTGTAACTCTTATCTATAACTTTAAATGAGTATTTGTCATTATTCAATCATGCATGCATGACAAAAGCTTAGATGAACAAACCCTTATACCAAAACCTCTTCCTTTGGTAAACTAAGCAGTATAGTACACATCTTCCAAATATTGACGACATAACAGAGATTACTTTGGCAATTATAGTTTACATCACTTAAAGATAATGAAAAAAAAAACCCTACAAAAAAAAAAATGTATGTAAATTGAATAACATATTAAAACTGTACCAGGTAATATGCTTCACAATGGTATAGACAAAATAAACATTCATTGTATAACAAAAAAGACCTCAAAGCTTTCAAAATGTAAGAACATTAAAAAGAAAACCCAATAAAATCGAGGATAAAAAGGACCCTCTATCACATTCATTTATTTGTGCAGCACATTGAATGACATTTGTCCTGGAGAATCAAAACAATACATTTTCCTTAAAATATCCCACATTCCAAAAAATAAAATAAAAACGAGAACCATAAACATTATGAAAGGAATTTTGTTTTCTTTGGCGCCATATTTTTTTTCTTCTAAAGCTACCTTGAACACACTTCATTGATCAATGTGTCAGTCCACATGACAAAGGGGGAACCAACCATGTGTTTCTCCCTTACTATGTCTTGATTCAATCCATTTATTTACTAAGTACCAGGTTTTATCTTAATTTAAACTTTCCAATGTCATGGTCTATTTTCATAACATTTTGTGTTTGAATAGAGTTGAATTCTTTCAAAGTGTATAAAGTCAGGACAAGGTTAAAAGTTGAAAGTTTAAGTGGAGACTTATATAGCCCTGATACCCACAAATTATGCTCATTGCGCTTCACACTTTTTTACACTCCCCGGCCAACAGCAAACATTGAAAACATAGATCAAGACAAGCGCCTGTTAGGCATGTTACCACTTTGTTTTGGATTATATATCTTGCTCATGACATGGACTGACAATTATCTTTTGAGTCATGATGAGGAGAGAAGCAAAATGCGGGCATGGAGATATTTCACTTCTGTTATAAGGAAAGCTTTTGTAAATGAATGTCTTGTCCACAGAACACAGTTTTAGACACTCTTCCCATGTAATTTTGACATTATTTAGGATTACTGCTCGGAATTGTATAGCTTTCCATCCTATGTCTGTTCTGTCATAGCACAATTTGTTCCTATATCTCATTATTACATGTGCTATCACCCTTTCAGTTTGTAGTTCTGTTTGAGAGTTTTAGGGCACTTTCAACTGCTAAGGTCATATTAGCGCCCAGGGGTAAGTAAGACAATAAGTAAGTTAACTTCAGAGAAATGCTATATAACGGGGAAAAAGTAATTCCTTGTCAAAAAGCTGATTACAAAACAAAGCCCAGTACAGGGCGGAAAAAAATGTCCGGAGACAAAGAGCTAATAAAAAAGTACATTTGAGGACTAATCAATATTAAAATCTATATCATCTTTTCACACCAAGCACAAATCAATACATATCTGTTGCAAAGGATTATTAAAAGAGGAAAATTATAGATTCCTATAAAGGTTGACTAAAATCCCCAATCACCTTTAACAGGGGAAAAGAAATGTTTTTGATTATTTTGCCACTTCATCAACATATGTAAATTACTACATGATGCTTATTCCCTCATGAAGAAAACACCAAAACTGTACAACACCTTACTTGAATAATATTTCATTTGAGAGGTCCAAACACAAGCAATTGCAATTTTTTTTTTTTTACTAATGCCATTGCATGAAGTTCTAGTTGCAAGAACACTAGAAATAAATGTGATAAAACATAAGAATAAGAAATACCATACACAAAACAATAATCAGTGAAGGTCAAAAATTAAAATATTGAAAACATACCAAACACACTGTTAAAGCTAAATTACAATCTGTCTGTTCTCTGTCATGATGATATTAATATCAATAAGGTGGCTGGAAAATCAAGACTCTCTCATCTTTAAATGAGCAAAAGCGTTAAGAATATACAGACTCAAGCAATCAAATATGTTTGAAGGGAAAGACACATAAAGTCTGTCTCAAATATGACATATCCACACAACAACAACAAAAAGAAAAAGAAAAAGAAAGAAAGAAAGAAAGAAAAAGAAGAGGGCTCTTAAAGACTTATTCTTGACTGGCATGAGACAATCAAAACCACAGATAAAAAAGACAACTGAGCTCACTTTTACATTGACCATGAAAGGTCTATATGAAAATAATAATTTACCTTTTAAAATGAAAACCCTTGATAACAAACATAAATATGTTGTTTTACATAAAAGTCTCTCAAAATCTGTTTTCAAATCTTATGCTAAAAAAAAACTAGATTGCTCTTTTTCTTAGATTTGTTGTGCTTACAACAATTTAATCAAGCAAACACCAACCGAAGTGTATCTATTTCACTCTTTTAATTCTTTCACAGCTTCCCTTAGGTATGCATACATCTTTGTAATGACTCATACATCTCTGTTTGGCAAAGTTCAATAAATGCTTTTAAGTAAAATAAAAAGACGAAGACAATCTTACATCATCAACGTACATTCCTTCCTTCCATCTTTCTTTCCATTTACAATGATAACCTCTTGTTACATTCAATTAATCAAATTCACCATTCTCTTATTTGCTGACTTGAAATATATTGTCACTTCTATATATTCATGCACAACGAAACACATCAATACATCAATGATTCACCACACTTCCATTTGCTAACTCAAATGAATCATCATCCTCCCCTCCGTTACCTATGTCATCATCATCCTCATCCATGCTGTCCTGTCCGTCTTTCTCCCCTTTGTTCTTTGCTGACCCGGATTGAGAGGCTTGAGCAAGAATGGAGTCCTCCCCAAGCAGGTTGCACAACTCTGCCAGTCTCTCCTGCATCTGTGGCATACCAGCCAGCTGTAGCTCCAGCTTCTGCTTCTCATCATTCAGGGAGATGCGGGCATTTGTGTCCAGCTCCTCCATTCGCCAGCCACCTTCCCCGTCAAACTGCAGTACATGGTCGTGAAATTTCCTGGCAAAAGTAAAAACATAATCGATAAAATACTTTTTCTTGTGCAATTGAACAACTCCAGATTGTATATGGTCATGAAATTTCCTGGCAAAAATAAAAGCATAATCAATTAAATACTTTCTTTTGTGCACAACAATAACTGACCACAACAACTCCAGATTGTATCCTAACTTAATTGGTTAATTGAGTTTTCTTTCTTTCTTGATCTAAAAGTTTGTTGCATTGTGTAATTGGAGATTAAAAACTCAGCTTGGCATGTTATGACATGCCTTATTTGGCAAAAAAATACATATAAGCCAAGCAAAGTATCGTCAAAGTTTGAATATTTAAATCTTGTTGTACCACCACCCGTTATACCACCATTCTCGCCTACCGCCAACATCTATTCGATAACATTTATGACTTGCGTATAACAAATTATATTTCTCGTTTTACTGCTAACTTTGTGTTTCCCCCACACCTGGCGGTATAACGGGTTAGAACCTCCTAGTGTGGTCAAAACTTTCATTTGTGATTTTCTCAAAACAACATAAAGTGGAGATAAACCCTTCTCACATCAAAGTCTAAGAGAAGATTGCAATCAAATACTTCTATTAAAAGAAAAGAAATAAAAGAAAACTCACCACAAGGTAGGCCTGTGTGTAATGGTGAGCAGTGTAATGCCAGCAGCTTTGAGGGTCAGATAAATGGTGCTCTCCACATCAATGGACACAGCACTGGTGCACTCATCCAACAAGGCAAATTTGGGTCTGTGAAATAGTTGGGAGGGGAGGAGGGAGACAGAAATAAATATATAAAAACAGCTTACATTAACCCTTACGCAGTAGGGTTATACCAACAGTTACCTTACTGACATCTTTGCGGTGGGGCAACATTTATGCATGTTGCAAATAATGAAAATAATTGATACAGGATTGGCTGTAGGCCGGCACAAAAAGTGTGCCTTGGGAAGACAATCATAATGGTCAAGTCTTGTGCTGGTGGCAAGATGATGGATGCTGTAGCAGGTCATGGGTTTGTATCTCATTCATATTTCTTATTTTTCTGCTCTCTTTGGTTTTATTTCTTATCAGCATTATCTATAATTATCCTATATCTTATTAATTTAAAATGTAGAAGCATAATATGTTAAATAACTGTCTTAAATACAATATAAATTTCCTCACAGTTCAGTGCTTAAAATCTTACAATGATTCTGATACTCCTAAAGACCAAGAAATTTTTACACTCAGACACACAAAAAATAAGTCTTGTGTGTCGAATTA
Source organism: Melibe leonina (assembly GCA_031471865.1). Lineage (NCBI taxonomy): Eukaryota > Metazoa > Mollusca > Gastropoda > Nudibranchia > Dendronotidae > Melibe > Melibe leonina. Next base: position 2,936 of record JAUEKZ010190674.1, on the reverse strand, counting down.
TAGTTACAGAGCCCAAAACATTTTAAGAGGAGTCTGGAGTTTTGTTTATCGTTTATTGAGAGTTTTATAACTCTTTCGACTGCTATGGTCATATAAGCACAGAGTCTTGAGTATTGCTTAGACATGACATTGGCATAATCTTTATGATGCGCTTGTATGTATCACAAATATTTTAGTCTCCTATTTTTTTTTTCAAGGTTCAATATGTTATCAAACATGTGATCTATCTAGGTATTAAACTACTACAATTTTTGTTCTCTAAACTGTATCATTTTGCTGAATCCTTTGATGATTGCATTAAACCTTACTTGTGGTAGAAGATCCTGGCCATGCCCATCCTCTGCTTCTCTCCTCCTGATAGAACATCTTTCCAGTCAGACTCTGCGTCCCAGCCTGGGGACAATCAGGTCAACAAGTTTGAAGGGTACATCAGATGAAAACTTGATAATAAAAGAATCTATTTTCCTTCCAATACAGACACAGTCAAGATAATATACATTTCAAAGATCTAAATGCATTTTTGAAAATAGGAGAAAAATAATATTTTAATGCAGATTTTTTTTTTTTTTAATTTACTGATTTATCTCCTAAAGATGTGAAATCTTAGAATACATCTTTAAAATGCGAACAGTTTTCACCCTCAGATGATGACTGTCAGCAATTAGGCTTTTAGGAACTCTAACATATCATTAACCATCATAAAAAATCATTGATGGTTTTCATACCTCTTTTTGTAACAATGAAACTTTACAGCATGGGTGCCAC
>JAUEKZ010190641.1:1543-12340 GCA_031471865.1 Melibe leonina | reverse complement strand
CCCCCCCCCCCCCCCCCCCCCCCCGAAAGGAGTCCATCAAGAGCGCCCACAGAAGGTAGATGTGATGTAAACTATAGAATTTACCCTGGGCCCGCCTCTGAACCAGGGGGTTTGTGGTTCAAATCCTGGGCGCATAATATTTAGGACGACCTATCATATTGTGAAAAATGGCGTTTAACTGGCTACAACAACCAACATTACCCATAATGCAAGGCAAGTGTCACAACAGTGCGCACCAAAATAAACAGGATGTGATTCCAAGGAGTTAACGGGAGCTTTCAAAAATCAAGAAACTCGAGCAGTTTACACGTTAACTGATGTTCTAGTGTGTGTGTGTGTGTGTGTGTGTGTGTGTGTGTGTGTTAGTGACCTCAGTGTTGTGAAGAGTGTCTCAGTTTCCACCCAGTTTCAGTAGTTTGGTGTCTGGCGCCTGGGTGTGTTCGTGTTCACGCCAGTCACCATGAAATGTCAAACCTCAATAACACACTCAGTACTTGACTTTTATTCCCACTGGAAGCCGTGATCAATTACATGCTTTACCATCATACTACCTCTGTGAGAACAAAATATGGAATAAATGCAAATAAAATGAATATATGCTTTTCTCATGAGTAAACTTTTAACAATTTTTACAGCGTGGTTTGATTCTAACCCAAATGAATAGGCAAAACCTTCAAAATATACGTGTTCTTGTACAAGATAAATAAGACTTCAGCGAAGGGACATATGACAAAAGTCTGAATCCAAGACAAAGTCAAAAATTGAAATACAGAACAGTGTCCTGAGTGGGATCGAATCCTGTACCCTGTCACGGCATCCATCGCCTGGTCGACAGCACGAGACTGCAAGCCTATTAACCTAGCCATCTGCGGCTTTGTGATTTCCATTTTCATTTCCAGTGCTTCCTCCCCTCTTCACTAGATCGGTGACTATTCAACACCTGGGAGAAATGTACTCAATAGAGCACCGTGGACTTCCTTGCCCCAGAGGAAAAAACCACGAAACAAAGCACCATTTTTACACAGTTTAAATCATATGAAAAGCTGAGATCCCAAGACAAGTTAATGGGATTTCACACAGAGATAAAAGGAGGTTTCACTCGAATATCCCACCCAGTCATAGTATAAATATACTGACACCGGGCCAAAGCCGTCTTAGCACAGTTCCTATTAACCCCAAGCACCTGGCGATTTTAACGTCTTCGGTATAAAGCGACCGAAATTCAAACCTTCGACTTCCCGGTTCCGATATGGACGCTCTCCCACTTGTACCTGAGCTGGTCGGTATGGATAGGAATCTGAACCCTTTCACAGCGAGGTCCGATTCTAACCCAATTTGAATATGCAAGATCATCAAGATTTGTTGTTCTTACACCAGATATATCAAATTTCAGTGAACTGACATATGCAAAAAGCCTGGAATCTGATTTATCTGGTATGAGAACAGGCAGATCTTGAAGACTTTGGAGTCCTTAGCAGTGAAAGGGTTAACATTGGAGCTCCATGCAGCGTCGCGATCAGTTTGACCGCCATGCATCCAATGCACCTTAAAAGTATGATACACTATTCAAATGTACATGTCATTCGTTTTTTCCTCTTTCACTTTTTAGATGATGCCCGAAACGACAGCTTATTCTATCGAGAAGCACATCCTCGACTCTGCCAAGTCTGCAGAGATGTTCGATCTGTTCCATGTTATGCCCGACGGAATGATCAAAGTCGTTCACGAGCTGGACATGATGCTCAGTCTTGACCAGTACAAGCAGCTGTACATGGACAATGATGGTAAACACCACAGCAAGCACAAACGGAAAGCTGCCAACGATACGACCACCAGGTGGCCCAATTGCATCGTCTACTACGAAGTATCGGAGAGTCTGGGCACCTTGTTTGATAGAAAAATTATCAAGGAGGCTATCGATGAGTGGGAAAAATACAGCTGTTTAAGATTTATTGATGATGATAGTAAAACTGACCGAGTAAAGTTTGAGGATGGCGATATGTGTCTGTCAGATGTGGGCATGCAGGGCGGCATTCAAACTATACAACTGGCCAGTGGGTGCAGGACTAAAGGTATTATTGTGCACGAAATAGGCCACGCGATTGGCTGGTTCCATGAACACATGCGACCGGATAGAGACGATTATGTAAACATTCACTTCAACGTCATTCCTGATAAGTACAAAATGAGTTTCAAGAAATATAACACGGACATCATCAACACGTACGGTATCGAGTACAGTTATCTCAGCATCATGCACTATGGGGACATGTTCAATGGGGGCATTGTGTCAAGGGATCCCAGATTCCAGGATAAGATTGGCCAGAGGACTGGGTTGTCCTTCAAGGATATCAAACTCGCAAACGTGATGTACAACTGTGCCATTGTTATGGGCTGCGGGTTCAGAGATTGTGGCGAGGGGTTCCAGCTGTACAAGTCGTTCAAGGGCGTGCCTCGATGCCGCTGCTGGTGCGATTCGGGGGATTTGGAAGACCCGCTGGTCCTTTGCTCCAAGAGGAAGATCACGCCGTCCCCTCCCCCGGCCACATTGGCCCCAGTGACGCTTAAACCTGAGATGGAATGTATGGACGTGTGGGGTGGGTGTGACGAACTCAAAGACAAATGTATGTCCAAAATGGTGCTGATGAAGAACAACTGCGCCAAGACCTGCGGGTTTTGTGACAAGGGAAAAGACCTTTGCATGGACCACGAGGCTGGTTGTGGGCTTATGGCAGGCTACTGCGACGACCCTGGGCTGAAATCCACCATGAGCGACATCTGCAAGGTGTCATGCGACAAATGCCACACGACGACAGACCCGTGTGAGATCTACAAGGAAATGATGGGGCTTTCAGACAGTAGGGCAATCGGTTTCAGTAGAAGTGACCGTAATGATGCAAGTTTTAACGCCATAGTAATTAGCGGCTTTGCTTTCATTTTCGTGCCGATATCACATTCCATATCTTGGGTGTAAGTGTAAGTCCTGAGCGTTTTGGAGTATTGAGCCAGAGCTTATGTCAGTTTTCGTAACTTGAAGTTGAAGTGAGCAAGTGACAGTCAGCATCTTGTACTGTATTACGTGTTGTGACCGGATGTCAGGTCAAGGGAATAGTGGTACATGCATCTCAATTACTTTTGTAGGGGTTACGGTCGGAATGGTTCAATTTGTCCCCGTGAATTGACGTCTCATTTAATCTCAGAACGATGTTGACTTACCATGACACCAGGCGTCGTGTGTTTTGCCATTTCAAAATTCGTCTTGGCGCTCTTGCTCACACTCTCTGACCCTGCTCTACTGTTCAACACCTCGGCCCGTGGAAACCGCTCAGCTGTAGATACGGTATATTATAAATTATAAGTGACAAATTGCGTTAAACGCTTTCATCGTCAAACAATTGCGCGCTGCACTGCGTCTGACTCATGTACGGGATGTCAGTCCTATTTCAGGACAGACCAAAAGACAATTTTCTCCCTGGAGACAAATAAGAGATTTTCACAACTTTCAAAAGTGCAACATCCGTGAATTCTGTTTGGTTATAATCAGACCCTGCAGTTAAAGGGGTTAAGTGGGTTGTGGGTTGCCTCCTACTTACAGTTATTAGTACCTACTTTACCATCCCTGGCTGGCTAAAGGGTTATTTTGTATGCTTTTGGCTCGTTCGCTGGCTGGTTGGTTGGTTTATTAATGGGTTTGTTGGTTGGTTGGTCTGTTGTTGATGGTTTAGCACCCCTCTCCAACTCATCGGTTTGGTCATATCGAAGGTGACGCTTGCTCTCCAGACATGTTAACGCGCTAGAAAGTTGATGTTGGTTGGCTGTTGCCTGTTAACGCCTTTTTATAAAACTCATCATTGGTTATATAAAAGACGGACCTCTCTAAGTATGTTGATGTGTTGTCATTCAACATATACAGATTTTGAGGCTCCCTCGAACTCGAATGTCTCACCCTGAAAACAGATACCGGCCCAACCAGCTTACATAATGTTCCCATGGTCCTTTCCGATCAGATAGAAGTTCTGATATTTTTAAAGATACGGCTGTGATTTAAACCATCTGCCTACTGGTCCTGGTAGCCCCTATATGCCCTCGACCTATTTCAAGATGCCACGTAGATAGCTGGTTTATAATTATGTCCACTTGAAATCTGACTTCAAGTCCTTCTAAGGGTTTCATGATCTTTGTGTGTGTGTGTGTATGTGTGTGTGTGTGTATGTGTGTGTGTGTGTGTGTGTGTGTGTATGTATGTGTGTGTGTGTGTGTGTGTGTGTATGTGTGTGTGTGTGTGTGTGTATGTGTTTGGAGCAGTGTGACTTTGATGTGAAATTTGTATCAACCAAATTAAAAAGAAAAACGGAAGTGAGTTCTTTGTCTTGACAAAATGGTTGTATGACAGAAAATGACAAGGAAAAAGCTGAAGTGCTGAATGACTATTTCGCAAGTGTTTTTGTACGTGAAGATGAATAAATTATTCCGCATTGCTCTATTTATAACAAATAAAAATATTTTGCTGATGACATTTTGTTCTTCAAAATTGATATATGTAATAGATTGTACAGAATCAATATTTTCAAATGTATGGGCCCAGATGGTCTTCATCCCCGTCTGTTAAAAAAGAAGTTCCTGAGGAGATATCACTTCCACTTTCCATCATCTTCAACAAATCACTTTCATCAAGTCTTCTTCCGGGTGACTGGAAGCTGGCAGATGTAACTTCTATCTTCAAAGGGGGGAATAAATGCGAAGCTGGAAACTACAGACCAATAAGTCCTACGTGTATACTCTGCAAACTATTTGAAACCATTTTAGAGGATAACATAATTGCGGCCGCGATTTTTTGCAATCTTGACAATTGCCGCGTATTTGTTTTGCAATTTTCCGATTTTCTAGACCTAAAGATTATGATACAATATGATAAGCATCGGTAATTACTCTCTATTGCCATTCTAAACTATTAGGACTTCGCGAGTAACTTCCCTTGACAACACAGGAAGTGCCGGGATAGATAGATACTCGAAGTATCTACTCGAACACAACAAAGGGCTTTTGTCAGCTACGCACGATAGGCCGACAAAGAAAGCTAGTTAAGATAACCTATGTAGAAAGCCACGGGGTATTCTGCAATAGTATTTTCCTGGGAAAGAAAGAAACCCCCAGAACAAAAGGTATTTGTCATAGGCATAGGATCTGCCCTATGGCCAAATGTTACGCACAATCGAAAGAAAGAAACTTTAATTGCGTATCTATTCGACTGTCTCAGTATGTTTTTTCCGACCCCCCTCAAAAATCGATCCCATTCAGTTGTATAGCTAGACTAGTACTAGACTAGTACATATAACATGATTTCATTATTCAACTAGTGTTAAACATTTAACAACTGTAGGTACATTATCCAGGTTTCATTTGACACTACATTTAGGTAGATATTAGATACATACATCGTTTACAATTATTTTAATGGGGAGGGGGCGGTGGGGGTGTATTGGTTTGCAGAGACAGATTTTGAAATACGCCTGCTCTATCCGACCAGGTCAAATTAGTGTGGTTGAAGCTCCTAAAACCCTTAAAATCACTTTCAATTATATAATTTTAATGCTAATCACTCATTCTGCACCATCTTTGTGTGTTTCTGCCCTTGACATTGGCGATGATCACATGTCAAGCTGTCTTAGAGGCTAAAATTAGTAACAGTATTCAGAGCAGCAGTATTTATGGGGGAAAAGTTAAATTAAAAGTGTGAAGTTTTTTTTCTATAAGGAATGCAGAAGGTGTTTTTGGTTAAATTTCGCCTTTTATAGACCTAAACATATTTAATTTAATGGGCAAATCAGTGCATTGATTTGGATTTAGAAGAAAGAGAATAGCTTTTTTGAGACAGGTGATGTGAAGGTAAAATAATATCTTCTAAGGTGTGAAATGATGGGGAAATTTATGAAAATTGTTAAAATTAAAAGAGAGAGTATTTAAACATCTTTAATGTCACAATAAAAACACACGTGGAATAACTGTCATTTTGTTGCGACCAGGAGGTGGCGCAGTGACACACACACACATGCTCAGTAACATCTTCATTAATTTAACATTCTTAATTATGATTTAATAAAAAAAAAAAATTCCTATTTTTGTTGTTGTTTTTCCTCCCATTCAGAGAATGTGTGTTTTGCTACATTGTGAATAAATGAAATGTTAAAAACTTATAATCATTGTGCGCTGTTTGTTAAAAATTTACCTTTTTTGCGTGCAATTTTTGGCTTTTTCATTTGCAATTTTCCACGGGGACAGATAAGCCCTTGGGCAGCGGGATCTGATTCTGATAAAATCTGACATAAGGAAATTGACATGTTTTTATGCAGATAAATCACACTTCAGTGAACTGACATGCCAAGGGCCTGAAATTCAGGCTTTTGGCATATGATGTCGGTTCACTGAAATCTGATTTATCTTGTATAAGAACTCGTACATTTTCAAGATGTTGCATATTTCAGTTGGGTTAGAACCAGACCTCGTTAGTTACTAGTAGTTTCAGAGGTTACCTTGCCTTAGCATTGAAAGAATTGAGGGAGTTGCAGGGTTTGCAAAGCATTGGATGTTGATAAGTTTTGCTCATCTTCTCTCTTTCTCTCTCTCTCTCTCTCTCTCTCTCTCTTCCCCCCTCCCCCCTCCCCTTCTCTCTTTCTCTCTCTCTCTCCCTCCCCCCCCTTCTCTCTCTCTCTCCCTCCCCCCCCCCCGTCTCTTTCCCTCCCCCCTTCTCTCTCTCTCTCTCTCTCCCCCCCTCCCCCGTCTCTTTCCCTCCCCCTCTCTCTCCCCCCCTCCCCGTCTCATTCCCCTCGCAGTGAATGTGTCCAAGTCCAGTTGTCACATAGTGCACATCCCGCTGCCCAAAGAACAACTTCCTGCCGAAGGGTTGACAGGAAGCCGGAAGCGTAAAGCTCGACGACACCGAATCAACCGTATTTCTGTGGTCCACTCAGGTGTGTAGTTTGGATTCGATTAAGCGTTGGTTCTCACAGACCACCATAACCCCATCGTCTTCTAGTTAACTGTCGTCTAAATAACTGTCGTCTAATTAACTGACCGACTCGGATGGACTGTGCCCACAAAACACCTTGTTGGAAACATTAAGTTGGCCGTATACGGTGATGATAATCTTCCGCCATTTTTATCCTCCCGCCAGATTTGTTCCTCTTTTATTATCATCAAAGTTTGAATGGGATGGCAGGGGAATTATTGTTGGTTTTGCTCATATTTATGAGCTGCCGATAATTTTCCGCCATTTTGAGAATTTGCTGTTATTATCACTGGGTATAAGGAGATTATCTAGATGTTGGCGGTAGGTGAGAATGGGGATATAACAAGGTGTAAGTGGTTAAAGACTGGTGACAGTGCCCATTTTAACGTGGTCACAGGTAATATGACAGACTCACTGGTATTGATCTTCATTGCCTTTCAATATTGAAAGCCATTTGTTTTTTCTTCTTTTTTTAAAATGAAAAAAATTTAACATAACATTAATCCACAACTGTAGTCAATGACCAACCCAGCTAAGAAAAGGACTGGCTAGAAAGCTTTTATATAAGGCAAATGTTTTTGGGTAGAGTTCTGTAGGGCCAAACTATGATGGCGAGTCGTTTAGTAGCATGAAATCTGATTGGCGTGTTGCTTGTGTATTGTTTCCTCAGATAACGGTGCGATTCACAGCCAGACTTCAAATGCTAAAGTGTCGTCTCACCTGAAATCTAATACTGGAGACCTCCTCCCGGAGCGGAAACGCAAGAGGCACAGACCAAACTCGTCTGCTTCGTCGTTTGAAAAGCCCTCGATGACCGGGGCACCGTGTGGAAAACAGAGCACTCACCGGCCAGACCTCGCCTGCCAGTTTGTTGTGCCAGATTTAGACAAAACGTCCCTCACGGCTCTGAATCTTCTCACCTCTGCTGCCGTCGCGTCAGAGAAAGCCGTGTACCCGGCATGGCACCAGCTGGAGGAGGCGAAACGGTCGCCTCACACGGAGGGTGATCTCCCCCACCCCCAGCACCACGTGCCCAAGTCGTCTCCCTTGCCTGCCGCGATGGCCGTCTCCAAGCCCATGACGTCCGAGTCTGTGACCACCGTCTCCAAACTGCTGCCGGCCACCCCTGCCTGCATGCCCTTGGAGGGTGCCCACTACTCCGGCTCCCCCTTCAGTCTGGGCTCACTGGTGGCAGGGCCCGCAACTCTGACCACAACCAACACTTCGTGCTCCCGTCTGCTTCAGTCTGTGTCTTCTAGTATCATGTGTCCTGGTAAGAATTCAATTCTGCCCTGGTCCCCGCTGGGCCTGCCCAACAACACAGTGCCATCAGCACCATCTTCGTCATCTTCATCATCGTCCCTCCCTAAATCGGCAGACATGGGGGGAAACAAAATCACGCTGCCGTTTTCACTCACAGCTCCTTACGATAATTGTAAATCTCAATTGCAATCCAACCCGGGCACCCCGGACGGCTGTGCAAACTGGTCATCGTCCAAGGAGACGGTGGCGCCCTCTGGGCCATCGGGGGACGTGGAACCAGCACCCCCCGTGGTGGCCATCTCCGATACCACAGGCTGTCAAACCACGGTGGCTGGAAACAGTACGGGCCCCGTGGCTACAAACGGAATCATCAAGAAGGAATTGCTGAAGCACAGTCGGAAACTGGTCACATTGCTGACCAATGACCCCATTCCAAATTTGACCCCGGGTAGCGCAGTACTGGCTGAGGGTCATCATCAACTTCTTCAGCAACAGCAGCAGAGTTCACTTCCTGTCCCGTCTGCTGTCGTCTCTGGCCTTCAACAACCAGTCGGCAAAGCGTCGGAGACTGCAGGGAGGAGTGGTCAGGGGTGCAAAGAAACAGCCACGCCCCCCACCCAGGAGAAGAAGCGGTCTGCCAGTCGGGCCACCAAGGACAAGAAGAAGGCCGGTAATTCTGCCTCCGCCACGGCAGTTTCCGCCGCCAGCAAGATCAAAGTGCCCCGAGGGTATCAGCAACCGCAGGGTAAGGTTTTCCCCCCAAACAGCCCCCAGGTCCCCCCGTCTGTGTCCGGGATGAAACACAAGCTCAACATCTGGGAACACCTGATGAAATCATCGACCACCCCCGTCATCACACCGCCTGCCTTTTCCCAGCAGGCCGCAGGAAATCAAATTCCGACCCCCAAGGTGACCGCCGTGGCCAGAGGTGGCACCGTCACCCAGACGCCAGCACCTCGTGTGCACGACCACAAGAATCAACCCAAGACTCCCAAACCAGACAACGACTCAGACACAGATTCAGCCAATGAGGCGCCCACTGCTTGCACCGGGCCATCTGACACAGATTCCGCAGACGAAAGCGATGGCGGTTTCAATCGCCGAGTCAATATAGGAAGATCCAACCCCACACGTTCCGCCCCCGCCATGCTGCCCAGCACTTCTGCCCATCTGCTGCAATCATCTCCGTCCGTCACGACTGTCAATATTGAGTCCACTGCCCGCCTACTTCCACGTCCCCATCACCAACTCTCACTGCCCGCCCACAATGCAATTCTCAACGAACAACAGACTACAGTCATCGCCCGACCGGAACAGTTGCCAGCTTCCTTTGTGGCCGTGAACAGCATCACCCTCCCATCGGACATCCCAGACTCTGACAACCTGTTTCCCCTGAAACCCACGACGTCCGGTTCCTCCCCCGCCAGCCCTGTGGCCACCTCCCCCCGTCTTGTCCTCCAGCACTCCCTGCCCCCCATCCCCACCTACCCCACCCCCCACGTCACAGACCTCTCCCTGCCACCGTCCGCCGGAACCACAGCTCTCGGGGAGAGTGGAGCAATGGCCGCCGTGGGTACTTCCTGTCTGGTCTTGCCACTGCCCCATGTCCGAAGTCAGCCACCGCCAGCGCCCGTCCACCCATTGCCCCCTACCACGCTGTCCCTGGGCCCGTCAGATCCCCCCTCCCACCCCCGGGGCTCCCCGTGTGTCCCAGGCTCTCCCTCTGTGACTGCCGTGCAGTCGTAATTTCTAACCGCCGTCATCATCATCCTCATCTTCATAGTGTGTTGGACTCGAACGGTTGGCAACGAAATTGTTTTTCTGAAAGACTTCTGTCTGTCTGTATGGCTGTATTAATATTATTATTATTATATTATAAACTATTGAAATTTTTTTTGACTTGTGATGCTCGAAATCCAATCGGTCTTTCAAAAGATGAAAATACTTCAGCAATGAATAACGTGAATTCTCTTCATAAATTCGTGTGTCACGTGTGACCTTATTTATCAACAACGCATTGCCCTACAAGTCATGATGTGATGATGAAATGTGATTTCTACGTACTCAGTGCTATGGTCACATTCATAAGATGAGTATGAAAACTGCAAGAACAGGATAGGAGTAGGAGAGATGTTACAGTTCTAATCGTCGCGATGTGTACTCTGCCGCCACGACACGTCAATATCAGAGTGTGAACGAGAAATGGACAACACGCGTCATGCAAGTGAGAGTGGTTCTATTGTAGTAATTTCATCTCCATGCAAGTGCTGTGAGGCGACAAGACCTGGCACTGGTTCCTGTACTGTGGACTTTGTTTGAATGATTAACTGGTTGTTGAACGTGCGCGCATAGTGATGGGCGTAGAGAGCTGTGTGTGTTGTAGTGTTTGCGTGCTGGCAGCGATAAGGCGTGTGATGCAAAAAGTAAACGTGGGGTGGAGGCTTATATAGTATAGCGCTGATATCTACGAGTGCTCATAGTGCTGATATCCACGAGTGCTCATAGCGCTGATATCCACGAGTGCTCAT
>JAUEKZ010190619.1:0-12341 GCA_031471865.1 Melibe leonina | reverse complement strand
ATCCAAACCCTACGACGAAACGAAATTAATTCACACTCTGCTATCATTATTATAATATAAAAAACACACACAGCAACCCCAAAAGGCTACGTAAGGTCATAAAAAACACAATCAAACATCAATTTTATGGGTGACATGTTAACAATCTAACAGGTCAAATACAATGGGTTTGTGTGTGTATATATATATAAGGGAGAGATAGGGATAGAGAAAGATATATATATATATATATATATATATATGGAGAGAGAGAGAGAGAGAGAGAGAGAGGGAAAGAGAGAGATAGAGAAAAAGAGGGATAAGAGGATACAAGTGAGTGTAAGAGATGGAGAGAAATAAGAGATGGAGAGGGAGATAGAGAGATAGAGAGAGAGGGGGAAAGAGAGAGGGAAAGAGAGGGATAAGAGGATACAAGTGAATGTAAGAGATGGAGAGGAATAAGAGAGGGAGAGGGAGATAGAGAGGGAAAGAGAGAGATAGAGATAGAGAGAGAAGGGGGGGGGGAGAGAGAGAGATAGAGAGAGATAGAGAGAGGGAAAGAGAGATATATATATAGAGAGAGGGAGGGAGAGAGAGGATTAACGGAACTAATGACAGAATACCAATATTATGCGTAGGTGACTGGCAAGAATTAAAAAGAGGAAAGATAAATGAGGGGGGGGGGGGGGGAGTGGGGAGGGGGTGACTTTGATAATGGTTAGGCGTACAGCCTACCAGGGAACAACTTACGTAGGTACCTACGTACATCCGGGTTTATCAAGCCTTTGAACTCGGTATTTGAACACTGGTCAAATATCTTTTTTTCAATTCACCTGTGAGAGAGATAGAGGGAGAGAGAGAGAGTGTGTGTGTGTGTGTGAGTATCTGTGTGTGTAAGAGAGAGAGAGAGGGAGAGAGAGAGATAAAGTGAGAGAGAGAGATAGTGTGTGTGTGTAAAAGAGAGAGAGAGAGAGAGAGAGAGAGAGAGAGGGAGGGAGGTGTGGTGGCGGCCGAAGTGGTTGCGACGAGAGCACCGGGTTGGATTCTTACCAACGGCATTTTGGTTTTTCCTTGGGCAAGGAAATTTATTCCTATTGCCTCACCTGTATAAAATGGCTACCGATGTACATTTTGCGCTGTGTAAAGTAATCTGCGACAGACCAGCGTTTTATCCAGAGGGTGGCAACTATTACCATTTGTTCACTTTATGTTATAGAAACTGAGATAAGCTCTGGCTCCATGGGCCATTAGGCTCTGAAGGACTTACTTTGAGAGAGAGAGAGAGAGAGAGAGAGAGAGAGAGAGAGAGAGAGAGAGAGAGATAGAGAGAGAGAGAGGGGTGGGGAGAGGGACATTCATGACTTCAAAACTTTGATTCCTCCTGCGACTAGATACCGTCCATAAAATTTATTTTTAAAAATCGATATGTTGGTGTATAGTATGGCATACAACGAGTTCCGGTCATTTTTTTTTTTTTATCTTTGATAATTTGATCTGTAGGCTTACCTACCTAAATGAAAGAGATAAACTTACATCAATAAAACTTGATGTTATCGCAGTGAAATTTTCACACTTAAAACAAAATCGATCAATAATAATCACCAACCAAGTAAGTACCTCTACCTATCCTCACCTGCACAGAGAGACATCGAACCAGAACATACCTGCTTTCCTCGGACCAGGTAATAAGCATAATTGAATTCGTTGCCAACCAAAACATCCCAATTACCACCACCACCCTTCCTGCCTAGTTTCCATCCCCTCAAATAATCTCTCTCTCTCTCTCCTACCTCCCCCACCTCCCTCCTCCACCCCCCGGATAGCAAGATTGATAGACATGTTGTTTTGTGCTGGTGGCCAGGTGACGGGTGCCGTGGATGGTCCCGGGTTCGAAGTTCAAATCATCCTCCGGCCGCTTTGGTAGTTCCCCATGTCTTGTGTTGGTGGCCAGGCGATGGATACCGTGGCAGGTACCAGTATTCAAATCCTCCTATGGCTGCTTTGGAAATTCCACGAATCTTGGGCTGGTGGCCAGGCGATGGGTGCCGTGGCAGGTACCAGTATTCAAATCCTCCTATGGCCGCTTTAGAAATTCCATGAATCTTGTGCTGGTGGCCAGGCGATGGGTGCCGTGGAAGGTTTCGGGTTTTGAATCCTTCTACGGCCAGTTTGCTACTTCAACGAATCTTGTGCTTTCTTTGCCTGTGTTTCATATCGGCACTGCTCGCCTATTATTATCCTATATCTACACAATATCTCCAATATTGCTCGGAGTCCTAGAAGTGTGTAGGTAGGTCTAACCTAAAGCTTGAATTAACCCTTTCCCTGCTAAGGGTATTTCAGATACACCAAATTCTTCAAGATTTGCCTGCTCTTATACTAGATAAATAAGATTTCAGTGAACTGCCAAAAGGCTGAATATCGTTTCTATTCTGTTTGGTTTGAATCGGACCTCGCTGTGAAAGGGTTAAATTAGCCACGTCAATCCGTGTGTCAAGAAGGGGTAACAGGTCAAAAGGAGATTATTTTGGTAATATGAAAGAGCTACAGAATAATGTGTTCTATGTATATGATTTATTTTGCTAGTAATGGCTGTGTTTGTGTATGGGGGCAGAATTCATATAGAAGCAGAATAAAAACTAGCACTCAAGAGAGACAAAAAGAGGGTGGGGTGTGTAGGGCCTGGGGGTTGGGGTATGAGCGGTGCGGCGTTGTGCAACCATGCATAACAATGATTAGTGCAAGAAGTATAACAATAGATTCGAATATAGAAAATGCCATAGAGACACACCCACACACTGTCAACCATGGAGGTTATAATTAATAAATAATAATAATAATCAATAACTCTTATATAGCGCATTACCACGACGTTGTCATGCTCAATGCGCTTTACAGTGATATTTATAAGGAATACATAAATCAGAAAAATCAGAAATACATGCACTAATCAAATGTACATTCAGAAAAATAGCAATATTAATCGAGGTCATGGGATTTTCTTAACAAATTGGTCTCAAGCCTTTTTGAAAGAACTTAATTCATCAACATTTCTTTTTATTTTCGGAAACAGTATAGTTTCAGTCTTATCATCATTTAATTTTAACTTGTTTACATCCATCCAATTTTTTAAATCTATTGCACATTGCTCATTAGATGTAATCGTTCTATCTCAGTCTTTTCGGTTGCCATCAATGTAAACCTGCGTATCATCGGCGTAAAAATGTCATTTCATAATATTATGTGAATCTAAAAGTTTTGACAAAGGCTGCAGGTAGATTGTAAAGAGCACTTGGCCGAGCACCGAGCCTTGAAGGACAGCAAAGTTTAAAATCTTTTTTATCAGAACTTACATAATTTATCTTGATTGATTGGGATCTTCCCCTTAAGTACGAATCATATCACTGCAGGACACCAAAGGTCACGTTTAGTCGTTTCAGCAAAAGATCGTGATCAATGGTGTCAAAGGCAGCCGATAGGTAGAAAGGGGTAAGTAAACAGATTTTCCTGTCATCAATACTGCTAAGAACATCAGATGACTCTTTCCTTAGAGCGGTTTCAGTACTATGGTTCAATTTATACGCTGAATGGTACATTTCATTCAAGCTATTACAGTTAAGATGTTCCAATAATCGTTTCAGTACAATTTTCTCTAAAACTTTTGAAAGGAAAGGTAAGTTGGAGATAGGTCAATATTTTTTTATACTCATTCACATCTTTCAGGCCTTTCTTCTTTATAGTGGCTTTACAATGGCGGGTTTAAAACAATCTGGGACAACACCTGAAATGAGTGAGTTATTGATAATAGAGGTTATGCTGGGAAGAAAATTATCTAAATATTGTTTAAACATGTTTGAAGGCAGGGGATCCAAATCACATGATTTTGAAGGGCAACTAAGGGTTGATAAGGCCTAAGTAATTCAAGTCAACCTGCCCCCGCCCCCTCTTTTTTCTTTTTAAACCCATGAGTACTAATCTGGCTTCTTTACTAATTTTGCTATTCTGGAAGAGCCTCCAAAGACACACGCACGCTCATATATTATACATGCACAAACATACAAACCCACAGAAGCAGAATACATTTTTGGGTAGAAAAATAGAACAACCCATGCTTTGTCATTACACTCAGCTCTTTTGTCTTCCTTGTTAAGAGTTCTGTAGGCTAAGGGTCTAGTTGCATCCAGTATGAAAGCGTTTGCAAACATGAATATAAAATAATCTTGATGTTGATTTTATGTTAACCCTTTAACTGCTAAAGACACAAAAATGTTCAAGATCTGCCTATTCTTATACCAGATAAATCAGATTTCAGTGAACTGACATATGCCAAAAGCCTGAAGCGCATATGTCAGTTCACTGAAATCTTTTTTTATCTTGTATAAGAACACGTACATTTTCAAGGTTTTGCATATTTCAGTTGGATTAGAATCAGACCTCGCTGTGAAGGGGTTACGGTTGAAAATCCACTTACAGGTTTTTAAAAGTAAAATAGAAAAAAGGAACCTTTATATATTTGCTTTGTCTATCTTGATTTTCCTACGACTCGGAGCATAGGGCAATAGGCTAGTAGATTCGTTGGTAATAGGCTGTGTATCCAGCAGAATATGACCCCACTTTTAGCAACTTCAAGACAGAGAAGGAGCTTCTGGGTGCACACAAAGCCTGTCATTTCAATACGTGTACTTCGTTCGCTCCCCCGATCCCATTCTTTTCTTTTTTTTTCAATTCAGTCACTTCCATCAAAGAGGTTATACATAGACCTATAACTAGAACGATGACGCCCTCGGGCAGGAACTGTCTCTATCATTGATTCCTGTTCTTGTCCATTCCTGTAGGATCGACAGGGCCGGTAGGCGTGAGAAATAGGCGTCATGTCCTCCCTTCTCAAGGTTTGTGTTTAGAATGTATGAATCAACCGAAAGAACATTTTTAAATTACGATACCGCTCTAATTTTGATTCTTGTACATATTGGTTTTGCTCTTCTTCTTCTTCTTCTTCTTCTTTTCTTTTTCTTCTACTACTACTACTTCTGCTGCTGCCCCTCCTCCTCCCCCTCCTCCTCCTCCCCTCCACCTCCACCTCCTCCCCCTCCACCACCTTTTCCCTCTCCTCGTCCACATCCTCCTCCATCTGCTCCACCACCACCACCACCACCACCACCATCATCATGATCACGATCATTATCATCGTCATCATCATCTCAACTTGCTCCTCCCCCTCCTCCTCCTCCTCCTCCCCTACTACTACTACTACTACCACCACTGCTACTCCTCCTCCTACTACTACTACCACCACTACACCTGCCACTTCTTCTACTATCATTATTTCTACTACAACTACTATCACTACTTCTACTACTGCTACTACTACTACTACTACTACTACTACTACTACTACCATTAATATTATTGCTTCCTCTCCTCTTTTTCTTCTTCTTTTCGCCCCAGCCCCCTACCCTCCCCCTCAAGACACAGAAGCATACATATATTGATATCACATCTTAATCCTGATATGATGCAGATAAATAAGGGCGTTCCCTCCCGGTCTTTCACGCTGCTTTTAGTTTGTGTTTTTAGTGCAGGGTTTTTGTTCTCTCTGCACCAAATCGAACAAACACGTAAAAATAGAATATCTAGGTGCGAAGACAAAAAAAATATGTGAATAGTATGTTTAAAAAAGTAAGACCTTTAGATCCTAAGACCCCATAAAGCCGGAGCTTATCCCGGTTTCTGTAGCGTAAAGCCGACAAATAACAATGGTTACCACAATCTGGATAGGACGCTGGTCTATCACAAATTTCTATACACAACCCAAATTAAACATTGGTATCTATTTTACCTGGGTGGGGGTGAGGAAATTTCCTTGCCCAAGGAAAAACCGAAGTGCCAGGAATCGAACCTGGTGCCCCCGGGTTCTGTGCTGCGTCGCCACCAGTTCAGCCGCCGCGCATCCATGAATAGTATACTATGTTATAAATATATAAAAACACCGCCCATCTGCCAGTTAAAAGAATAGAAGAAAAAAAGAAATGAAAAAAGCTGTACGAGAAAGAAAATCCAGCAATCAATCCAAACCAAAAAACAATACTGATAAACATAAGGGATAAATAATGCTACTATAACATCATAGTGTAACAGGAAGATTGGTCGAAAGGTCAATGAAGAGGACAAAGAAAACTATTGTTTCAGTCCTAGGCCTTTATCAGATTTATATGTTTTTTTTTTAATAAAAAAAATGTTTCTTTATGAATGTAAGTTCGTGCTTGTCATGAAAAAAAAGCCTAGGGCCGAAACGTTGATTTTATTTTACCAATAACGATGATACACGTACTAATGCTCTCTACCCTCTCTCTCTCTCTCTTTCTCTCTCTCTCTCTCTCTCCCTCTCTCTCACACACACAAACACACACGGACACACACACTCTCTCTCCCTCCCTCTCTCTATCTTTCTCGGTCTAACTCTCTCATGTGCGTGGGTGTGTGTGTGTGTGTGTGTGTGTGTGTTTGTGTGTGTGTATGAAACTGTCAAACTCCGCCTCGAGCCAGTGACAAGCCGTGTCAGTGTTGCATTGTGCTGATCACGCAATAAAATCGATACGTGTGTGGGCAAATGAATCGAAAGAAGCTTTTCACTATTCCAAGCAATCATTCAAGACTAATTAAAAATAACAAATAAATGTCCAACCCAACAATATCGTAAAGAGATATTTAGAGTAGTAGTAAATGATATCGATTATCGTTCGCAGCAGGTGATTTAACACAAATAAATAAGGGAGACAACAAAGAATTGAAAGTATATAAATTAAAAAGAAAGAGAGGCACTGCCGATAAATCAAACTAAGTGCTTTGCTATTTATTAACTAGCATTGGGCTGTGCCTCGTTTCTGACTCGTTACGCTAACGTGACGATCGGCCGATAGACTATATCGATTTCGACGATCCGCTGAATTTACAGTTCACAGTCGAATGCATAGGTACCAGCCTTCAGCTATGTTCGTAGCTCAATGGGTAGAGCCTAAATTTCAGGCTTTTGACATATATGTCAATATCAGTTAACCGAAATCGGATTCATCATGTATAAAAAAAGTGCATATTGAAGATTTTGCATAGAGTTTACTTCAGTTCGGTTAGAATCAGACCCCGCTGTGAAAGGGTTTTTAAAAAAAGCCAACATATGCCCTTGGGTAAGACGTTTTCACCTCACTAATCCAAATTGCGGCGCTGTATTGCGACCGACGCGTGCAATGTCACAGCCATCTTTTCGTGACAGGCCTGAACGACAAATTTTCACTTTTGTGATAAAGATAGGCATCTTTATATGAAAAAAAAACCCGAACAAAACAAGCCTGTGTAACCAAGAGTGACATTGAATCAAGGGACGTAACTAGTAAAACCAAAAGAGTGAATATCTAATATCTGAGTTCTTTCCCATTTAACCCATCTTTAAAATTGAAAAATGCACATTCCATCTTAGACCTTTCAACGCTAAGGACACCAAAATCTTCAAGAGTTACCTGTTCTTTTACCAGATAAATCAGATCTCAATGAACTGATATATGCCAAAAGCCGGAAATCGTAGCTTTGGGCATATGTCAATTCACTGAAATCTGATTTATCTGATAGGAGAACACGTGCATTATCAAGATTTTGCATGTTTCAGTTTGGGTTAGAATCAGACTTCGCTGTGAAAGGGTTAGTACGTCAAAAGAAAAGGGAGGACAAAGAGACAAAGAAATGAAACGTTATTTCAGAATCCTTTCTTTTTTGCGTAGCTCTACTATCTTATGTAGTTATTAGGTCGTGTGTGTGTGTGTGTGTGTGTGTGTGTGTGTGCGTGTGTTGGAGTATGGTCACCCAAAGAGAGAGAGAGAGAGAATGAGAGAGAGAGAGAGGGAGAGAGGGTGAGAGAGAGGGAGAGAGAGAATAAGAGAGTGTGAGAGAGAGGGAGAGATAGGGAGAGAGTGAGAGAGAGGGAGAGAGAGTGAGAGAGAATGGGAGAGAGAGGGAGAGAGAGAGAATGAGAGAGATATGGAGAGAGATGGAGAGGGTGAGAGAGAGGGGGAGAGAGAGAATAAGAGAGTGTGAGAGAGAGGGAGAGATAGGGAGAGAGTGAGAGAGGGAGAGAGAGTGAGAGAGAATGGGAGAGAGAGGGAGAGAGAGAGATGAGAAAGAGGGAGAGAGAGAATGAAAGAGAGAGAGAGAGGGTGAGAGAGATGGAGAGAGAGAATGAGAGAGAGGGAGAGAAATAGGGAGAGAGTGAGAGTGAGAGAGATGGAGAGAGAGAATGAGAGAGAGGGAGAGAGAGGGAGAGAGAGATGGAGAGAGAGGGGGAGAGAGAGGGAGAGAGAGGGTGAGAGAGAGGGAGAGAGAGAATGAAAGAGAGAGAGAGGGCGAGAGAGATGGAGAGAGAGAGAGGGCGAGAGAGATGGAGAGAGAGAATGAGAGAGAGGGAGAGAGAGGGAGAGAGAGGGAGAGAAATAGGGAGAGAGAGTGAGATAGAGGGAGAGAGAGAATGAGAGAGAGGGAGATAGATAGATAGTTAGAGAGGGAGATAGATAGATAGTTAGAGAGGGAGAGAGAGAGAACGCTTGATTAATGAGTGAGCAATTCAATAACAAAAGGATACCTGTTGATCAAAATACCAATTTAAACCAATGAGTCGATGTTCATTTTTTTTATATTTAAGGGAAATATAGTTCTATATGCGGGCAAATTGTTTTGGTAAATATCAATAGACGTCTATGTGGATTACAAGCGTAGATATATCTACCTATCTATCTATCTATCTATCGATCTATCTATCTATCTATCTATCTATCTATCTATCTATCTATCTATCTACCTACCTACCAACATATCTATCTATCTATCTACCTACATACCAACCTATCTATCTACCTATCTATCTATCTATCTATCTATCTATCTATCTATCTACATACCAACCTTTCTATTTACCTATCTATCTATCTATCTATCTATCTAGATAGATAGACATTATACCATAAGGATTATTCATTTTTGTGTGCTTCTATACCTACACACTCTATGATAGCCTTCTACGGAGATGTGGCTTGTATACACTTGAGGAAAGAGAGAAAGAGGGCAACACACAAAAGAAGGAGAGAGAGAGAACCAGGGGGAGAGAACCAGAGAGAGAGGGGGAGAGGGGGAGAGATATAGAATGATAGAGGGAGAGATGTAGAGAGTGAGGCAGAGAGAGGGAGAGAGATGTAGAGTGAGATATATAGAGAGATGGAGAGAGATGTTGAGTGAGAGAGATAGAGAGGGAGAGAGATGTAGAGTGAGAGAGATAGAGAAGGGAGAATGTAGAGTGAGAGAGATAAAGACATAAAGAAAGAGGGGGAGAGAGTGAGGCAGAGAGAGAGAGAGAGAGAGAGAGAGCGAAAGGCAGTGAGAGAGAGCGCGAGAGGCAGAGAGAGAGAGAGAGAGCGAAAGGCAGTGAGAGAGAGCGCGAGAGGCAGAGAGAGAGAGAGTGAGACAGATTGAGAGAGACACAGAGAGAGAGAGGGACAGAGAGAGACAGACACACAGAGAGACACAGAGACACAGAGAGAGAGAGACACACACACACACACAGAGACAGACATAGAGAGAGAGAGAGAGAGTGAGAGCCGGAAGTGAAGAGATCTTTCACCGAAATAAACACACACACTGGCTCTCCACTCTCCCTACAGCTTAGCTGGCTGTTTATATCCTCTGACGTCAGTGAATCTACAATGCTCGACTCAGTGTCAGAGCCAGACTTTGTGTTTTATGTGATTGGAAGAGATAACTTTACGCATGTTTATCTAGACTCAGAGTTAAACATTTAAATATCTATCTACACTTCTTTTTTTCTTGTCGGAATACTTATAGGACAGATTGTTTTCTTCCTCATGGCGAAGGAAAAGAGGAGGTAAGTTGTGGAAATTTTACAAATGCTCTCAATGTTGTTTACAGCAAACCGCTTCTTCGTTTCGGTGGGTCTCTTACAGCTCCCAGTCGAGACGTCTATCTAGTCTATGCTGAAATTGACACTCTTACCTAGATATAACTTAGCATAATGAAAAGTTAGGAATAGGAAACGTTAATTTCCACAAATTCGAGACTAGACTTAAAACTAGAGTTCTGGTTTGATATCTTTGTCGAGCAAGATTTCAAAGGTTACACACTCATCGTAAAAAAACGCTCACTCTCACTCGCTCTACTGTGTGCTTGGTGATGAAGAATGTGTCAACTCGACTCTCGTCAAAGCACATCACAGGTCTATCTAGAGATCTATCTAGTTGTTTTTTTTCCCCCAAAGTCTCTTTAAATTAAAACTCTTTTATCTCTTTAGTCACAGTTGATGAGTTATATTTTAGTCGTTAAAAATATCTTGGACCAAGTACCTAGCTATCTAGACCTAGATAATCCAGAGACTAGCTAGATCTCTAAGACTTACTCCCACGATGAAGCCCTTTTATACTCGGCAAAAAATAGACTGTAAGTCTAGATAAAGCATCAAAGCAAGAGAATGTGTTTCGTGGCAAAGTGTTGCAAATTTAATGGAATGCCAATAATAAAAGTCAAAAGTTAAAGTATGTCCACCCGGAGCTTATCCCAGTTTTTGTAGCTTGAAGTGGACAAAGGGCAATGGCTGGAGAGGACACTGGTCTATCACAGATTACTTTCCCAAACCCAAATAATGGATTGGTACCCATTTTACACCTGGGTGGAGTGAGGCATTTGGAGTAAATTTCCTTACCCAAGGAAAAACTGAAGTGCCATTGTAGGAATTGAACCCAGAGCCCCCGGGTTCTGTGTTGTGTCGCTAGACCAGTTAGGCCACCGCGCCTCCAAATGCTAATCATAACACCTCCTTAATTTATTTAGTTTTTCAATTTAGTCAAGAGATTTTTTTTGTGTGGTCAATCACTCTTCAGCCTACCCTCTATTCTGATCAATACAAACAAAAATGTTTTGAAACATTTGAAAATGTTTACCATCTCTTTATTGTTGACTTAAGTACTTTTGGAGACAATATTTACTATTTTAAATCATTTAGAGATAGGCCTACGATTAAATTTACACATCCAGATAGATTTGATGCTGTGACACTTTCCAAACAAAGTGGTTTTTTTAGGGGAGTGTTAATAAACTTGACGGTCGTTAGACCAAAATAAAAACAATTCTATATACACAAAGGTCGTGTACACATAGACTCCGCCTTTTTATAGCTTAATGAGAAAAAAATGTAACAATGCCTTAGAAATCATCGCTGGGGTCAGTTACCATGGCCAAATTTATTGTGTTGCACATTGGGTGCTCATGGTTCAGTTCCTACCAGTGACACTTTCTTCTTTTTCTTTGGCAACTAAATTCACTCCATTTGCCTCACTTAATCTAAGTGTAAAAAGTGGGTAACAACCAATCTCGTGGATAAGGATAGGAATCTTGCAATCTTTGTCCCTTGACTCACTTCTCTGTAAGCATGAGTTTTCAGTAACCCCCATGTCCTTACTAAAACTTAAAATCAATTAGATTAATTAGTTATTTATTGCAAATTTTTATATTATGATTAATGCATCTTTTTTGTGTGTATATGTCAGTTAGGATTAAACAATTTTATACACATTCTAGAAAAATAAATAATTTTCAGTTCATTTTTAGCACTCTTCACACAAGAGATGTATGCATGTACTTGGTACCTGGTAAATATAAAAACTTTAATATTCAGAACTTTTGAAAAAAAAGTATGTTCATTATCTTTACTTGAATAGTTCCTGAGCCATTCCAATTCCAGTTAAAAATAACCAACACAATGACAATATTTTTTACTATCAAATGTTAATTGATTTAACCCATCATATTTTAAAGTAATGACCTGAAGACTACTATGTTCCTCTTTTTAACTGTTTTTAACTGAGTTCCTGGTTCTCATTTACTCAGAATTCAAAATACTGAAGATCTCTCTCTACCGTAAAAAAAAGAATGAAGTCTATAGCATCGTCAGAGGTGGTGTTTTTCCTAGTCAAATAGCGTATTCAATGAAGCAAAATTAAATCAATATTTGGATTGGGAAACAATGGATGAACTGTTATTGGTAGGAGGCAGCATAAAGCCTGGGGGGGACAGGGTTCGATTCTAACTCGTGGCAGTTATTCCTTGGGCAATTGCCTCACTCCACCCAGGTGTCAAATGGCTACTATCCCACAATTTATGCTGGTGGAAGTAATCTGTAATAGACAGCATCCTATTCGGAAGTTTGCAATCATTGTCACTTGTCCAGTTAACAGAAACTGGGATAAGCCCCGGCTCAGTTGGCCAGTAGGCTCTTCAAGTCTTGAGTAGCGCAGCGGTAGATATAGGATGCCAAA